>JALMGF010000018.1:10205000-10207500 GCA_023333645.1 Sceloporus occidentalis | reverse complement strand
ATCTCACTGGAGCCTTTGCAAGTGCATTTTCTTGAGATCACAAGCTATTGAGTTGGACTCTCAAAAGCCCACTATTCCTCACTATAACTTTGCATAAAAGTACCATAACACTAAATGGCTAGTTTAAACCAGGGGTCGTGAGTTCAAATCTCACTGGAACCTTTGCGAGTGCATTTTCTTGAGATCACAAGCTATTGAGTGGGACTCTCAAAAGCCCACTATTCCTCACTAGAACTTTGTATAAAAGTACCATAACACTAAATGGCTAGTTTAGTTGTTGGTGCTTAATAAATAAAAGATATTATTTTAGTCATTGTAAACATGCAACATATCAACAACAAAAAAATAAAAAAAATCCGTGGATGCTTCTTACAAGACTTGGCTTCATAGCTCAGGTCTTGTAAACCAGGGGTCTTGTAAACCAGGGTTCATGAGTTCAAATCTCACTGGAACCTTTGCGAGTGCGGTTTCTTGAGATCACAAGCTATTGAGTGGGACTCTCAAAAGCCCACTATTCCTCACTAGAACTTTGTATAAAAGTACCATAACACTAAATGGCTAGTTTAAACCAGGGGTCGTGAGTTCAAATCTCACTGGAACCTTTGCGAGTGCGTTTTCTTGAGATCACAAGCTATTGAGTGGGACTCTCAAAAGCCCACTATTCCTCACTAGAACTTTGTATAAAAGTACCATAACACTAAATGGCTAGTTTAAACCAGGGGTCGTGAGTTCAAATCTCACTGGAACCTTTGCGAGTGCGTTTTCTTGAGATCACAAGCTATTGAGTGGGACTCTCAAAAGACCACTATTCCTCACTAGAACTTTGTATAAAAGTACCATAACACTAAATGGCTAGTTTAGGGACAGGGTTCTCATCTCCTGATGCATGTGTATATTTGTTATGTATGTTAACTGTCCCATTCAACTTGTACAGAGCTGCATAATTTGTTGGTGCTTAATAAATAAAAGATATTATTTTAGTCATTGTAAACATGCAACATATCAACAACAAAAAAATAAAAAAATTCCGTGGACGCTCCTTACAAGACTTGGCTTCATATCTCAGGCGTTAGAGCAATGGTCTTGTAAACCACGGGTCGTGTGTTCAAATCTCACTGGAGCCTTTGCAAGTGCATTTTCTTCAGATCACAAGCTATTGAGTGGGACTCTCAAAAGCCCACTATTCCTCACTAGAACTTTGTATAAAAGTACCATAACACCAAATGGCTAGATTAGGGACAGGGTTCTCATCTCCTGATGTGAATGTATATTTGTTATGTATGTTAACTGTCCCATTTAACTTGTACAGAGCTGCATAATTTGTTGGTGCTTAATAAATAAAATATATTATTTTAGTCATTGTAAACATGCAACATGTCAACAACAAAAAATAAAAAAATCCATGGATTTGAAGGCATGGCTTCATAGCTCAGGGGTTAGAGCACTGGTCTCGTAGCCAGGGGTCGTGAGTTCAAATCTCACTGGAGCCTTTGCAAGTGCATTTTCTTGAGATCACAAGCTATTGAGTGGGACTCTCAAAAGCCCACTATTCCTCACTAGAACTTTGTATAAAAGTACCATAACACTAAATGGCTAGTTTAGGGACAGGGTTCTCATCTCCTAATGTGAATGTATATTTGTTATGAATGTTAACTGTCCCATTTAACTTGTACAGAGCTGCATAATTTGTTGGTGCTTAATAAATAAAGGATATTATTTTAGTCATTGTAAACATGCAACATATCAACAACAAAAAAATAAAAAAAATCCGTGGACACTTCCTACAAGACTTGGCTTCATAGCTCAGGGGTTAGAGCAATGGTCTTGTAAACCAGGGGTCGTGTGTTCAAATCTCACCGGAGCCATTGCAAGTGTATTTTCTTGCGATCACAAGCTATTGAGTGGGACTCTCAAAAGCCCACTATTCCTCACTAGAACTTTGTATAAAAGTACCATAACACTAAATGGCTAGTTTAGGGACAGGGTTCTCATCTCCTAATGTGAATGTATATTTGTTATGAATGTTAACTGTACCATTTAACTTGTACAGAGTTGCATAATTTGTTGGTGCTTAATAAATAAAAGATATTATTTTAGTCATTGTAAACATGCAACATATCAACAACAAAAAAATAAAAAAATTCCGTGGACGCTTCCTACAAGACTTGGCTTCATATCTCAGGGGTTAGAGCAATGGTCTTGTAAACCAGGGGTCGTGTGTTCAAATCTCACTGGAGCCTTTGCAAGTGCGTTTTCTTCAGATCACAAGCTATTGAGTGGGACTCTCAAAAGCCCACTATTCCTCACTTGAACTTTGTATAAAAGTACCATAACACCAAATGGCTAGTTTAGGGACAGGGTTCTCATCTCCTGATGTGAATGTATATTTGTTATGTATGTTAACTGTCCCATTTAACTTGTACAGAGCTGCATAATTTGTTGGTGCTTAATAAATAAAAGATATTATTTTAGTCATTGTAAACATGCAACATATCAACAA
>JALMGF010000018.1:10192500-10200000 GCA_023333645.1 Sceloporus occidentalis | reverse complement strand
GTCTTGTAAACCAGGGGTCGTGTGTTCAAATCTCACTGGAGCCTTTGCAAGTGCATTTTCTTGAGATCACAAGCTATTGAGTGGGACTCTCAAAAGCCCACTATTCCTCACTAGAACTTTGTATAAAAGTACCATAACACTAAATGGCTAGTTTAGGGACAGGGTTCTCATCTCCTGATGCATGTGTATATTTGTTATGTATGTTAACTGTCCCATTCAACTTGTACAGAGCTGCATAATTTGTTGGTGCTTAATAAATAAAAGATATTATTTTAGTCATTGTAAACATGCAACATATCAACGACAAAAAAATAAAAAAATTCCGTGGACGCTTCTTACAAGACTTGGATTCATATCTCAGAGGTTAGAGCAATGGTCTTGTAAACCAGGGGTCGTGTGTTCAAATCTCACTGGAGCCTTTGCAAGTGCATTTTCTTCAGATCACAAGCTATTGAGTGGGACTCTCAAAAGCCCACTATTCCTCACTAGAACTTTGTATAAAAGTACCATAACACCAAATGGCTAGTTTAGGGACAGGGTTCTCATCTCCTGATGTGAATGTATATTTGTTATGTATGTTAACTGTCCCATTTAACTTGTACAGAGCTGCATAATTTGTTGGTGCTTAATAAATAAAAGATATTATTTTAGTCATTGTAAACATGCAACATATCAACAACAAAAAAATAAAAAAAATCCGTGGACGCTTCTTACAAGACTTGGCTTCATAGCTCGGGTCTTGTAAACCAGGGTTCATGAGTTCAAATCTCACTGGAACCTTTGCGAGTGCGTTTTCTTGAGATCACAAGCTATTGAGTGGGACTCTCAAAAGCCCACTATTCCTCACTACAACTTTGTATAAAAGTACCATAACACTAAATGGCTAGTTTAGTTGTTGGTGCTTAATAAATAAAAGATATTATTTTAGTCATTGTAAACATGCAACATATCAACAACAAAAAAATAAAAAAAATCTGTGGACGCGTCTTACAAGACTTGGCTTCATAACTCAGGTCTTGTAAACCAGGGGTCTTGTAAACCAGGGGTCGTGAGTTCAAATCTCACTGGAGCCTTTGCAAGTGCATTTTCTTGAGATCACAAGCTATTGAGTGGGACTCTCAAAAGCCCCCTATTCCTCACTAGAACTTTGTATAAAAGTACCATAACACTAAATGGCTAGTTTAAACCAGGGGTCGTGAGTTCAAATCTCACTGGAACCTTTGCGAGTGCGTTTTCTTGAGATCACAAGCTATTGATTGGGACTCTCAAAAGCCCACTATTCCTCACTAGAACTTTGTATAAAAGTACCATAACACTAAATGGCTAGTTTAGTTGTTGGTGCTTAATAAATAAAAGATATTATTTTAGTCATTGTAAACATGCAACATATCAACAGCAAAAAAATAACAAAAATCCGTGGACGCGTCTTACAAGACTTGGCTTCATAGCTCAGGTCTTGTAAACCAGGGGTCTTGTAAACCAGGGGTCGTGAGTTCAAATCTCACTGGAGCCTTTGCAAGTGCATTTTCTTGAGATCACAAAAGCCCACCATTCCTCACTAGAACTTTGTATAAAAGTACCATAACACTAAATGGCTAGTTTAGGGACAGGGTTCTCATCTCCTAATGTGAATGTATATTTGTTATGTATGTTAACTGTCCCATTTAACTTGTACGGAGCTGCATAATTTGTTGGTGCTTAATAAATAAAAGATATTATTTTAGTCATTGTAAACATGCAACATATCAACAACAAAAAAATAAAAAAATTCCGTGGACGCTTCCTACTAGACTTGGCTTCATATCTCAGGTGTTAGAGCAATGGTCTTGTAAACCAGGGGTCGTGTGTTCAAATCTCACTGGAGCCTTTGCAAGTGCATTTTCTTGAGATCACAAGCTATTGAGTGGGACTCTCAAAAGCCCACTATTCCTCACTAGAACTTTGTATAAAAGTACCATAACACTAAATGGCTAGTTTAGGGACAGGGTTCTCATCTCCTGATGTGAATGTATATTTGTTATGTATGTTAACTGTCACATTTAACTTGTACAGAGCTGCATATTTGTTGGTGCTTAATAAATAAAAGATATTATTTTAGTCATTGTAAACATGCAACATATCAACAACAAAAAAATAAAAAAACATCCGTGGACACTTCTTAAAAGACTTGTCTTCATAGCTCAGGGGTTAGAGCACTGGTCTTGTAAACCAGGGATCGTGTGTTCAAATCTCACTGGAGCCTTTGCAAGTGTGTTTTCTTGAGATCACAAGCTATTGAGTGGGACTCTCAAAAGCCCACTATTCCTCACTAGAACTTTGTATAAAAGTACCATAACACTAAATGGCTAGTTTAAACCAGGGGTCGTGAGTTCAAGTCTCACTGGAACCTTTGCAAGTGCATTTTCTTGAGATCACAAGCTATTGAGTGGGACTCTCAAAAGCCCACTATTCCTCACTAGAACTTTGTATAAAAGTACCATAACACCAAATGGCTAGTTTAGGGACAGGGTTCTCATCTCCTGATGTGAATGTATATTTGTTATGTATGTTAACTGTCCCATTTAACTTGTAAAGAGCTGCATAATTTGTTGGTGCTTAATAAATAAAAGATATTATTTTAGTCATTGTAAACATGCAACATATCAACAACAAAAAAATAAAAAAAATCCGTGGACGATTCTTACAAGACTTGGCTTCATAGCTCAGGTCTTGTAAACCAGGGGTCTTGTAAACCAGGGGTCGTGAGTTCAAGTCTCACTGGAGCCTTTGCAAGTGCATTTTCTTGAGATCACAAGCTATTGAGTGGGACTCTCAAAAGCCCACTATTCCTCACTAGAACTTTGTATAAAAGTACCATAACACTAAATGGCTAGTTTAGTTGTTGGTGCTTAATAAATAAAAGATATTTTTTTAGTCATTGTAAACATGCAACATATCAACAACAAAAAAATAAAAAAAATCCGTGGACGCGTCTTACAAGACTTGGCTTCATAGCTCAGGTCTTGTAAACCAGGGGTCGTGATTTCAAATCTCACTGGAGCCTTTGCAAGTGCATTTTCTTGAGAGCATTCTATGGTCTAACACTAAATGGCTAGTTTAGGGACAGGGCTCTTACAAGACTTGGCTTCATAGCTCAGGGGTCAGAGCACTGGTCTTGTAAACCAGGGGTCGTGAGTTCAAATCTCACTGGAGCCTTTGCAAGTGCATTTTCTTCAGATCACAAGCTATTGAGTGGGACTCTCAAAAGCCCACTATTCCTCACTAGAACTTTGTATAAAAGTACCATAACACCAAATGGCTAGTTTAGGGACAGGGTTCTCATCTCCTGATGTGTGTGTATATTTGTTATGTATGTTAACTGTCCCATTCAACTTGTACAGAGCTGCATAATTTGTTGGTGCTTAATAAATAAAGGAAATTATTTTAGTCATTGTAAACATGCAACATATCAACAACAAAAAAATAAAAAAAATCCGTGGACGATTCTTACAAGACTTGGCTTCATAGCTCAGGTCTTGTAAACCAGGGGTCTTGTAAACCAGGGGTCGTGAGTTCAAGTCTCACTGGAGCCTTTGCAAGTGCATTTTCTTGAGATCACAAGCTATTGAGTGGGACTCTCAAAAGCCCACTATTCCTCACTAGAACTTTGTATAAAAGTACCATAACACTAAATGGCTAGTTTAGTTGTTGGTGCTTAATAAATAAAAGATATTTTTTTAGTCATTGTAAACATGCAACATATCAACAACAAAAAAATAAAAAAAATCCGTGGACGCGTCTTACAAGACTTGGCTTCATAGCTCAGGTCTTGTAAACCAGGGGTCGTGATTTCAAATCTCACTGGAGCCTTTGCAAGTGCATTTTCTTGAGAGCATTCTATGGTCTAACACTAAATGGCTAGTTTAGGGACAGGGCTCTTACAAGACTTGGCTTCATAGCTCAGGGGTTAGAGCACTGGTCTTGTAAACCAGGGGTCGTGAGTTCAAATCTCACTGGAGCCTTTGCAAGTGCATTTTCTTCAGATCACAAGCTATTGAGTGGGACTCTCAAAAGCCCACTATTCCTCACTAGAACTTTGTATAAAAGTACCATAACACCAAATGGCTAGTTTAGGGACAGGGTTCTCATCTCCTGATGTGTGTGTATATTTGTTATGTATGTTAACTGTCCCATTCAACTTGTACAGAGCTGCATAATTTGTTGGTGCTTAATAAATAAAGGAAATTATTTTAGTCATTGTAAACATGCAACATATCAACAACAAAAAAATAAAAAAACATCCGTGGACACTTTCTACAAGACTTGGCTTCATAGCTCAGGGGTTAGAGCACTGGTCTTGTAAACCAGGGGTTGTGTGTTCAAAACTCACTGGAGCCTTTGCAAGTGCGTTTTCTTGAGATCACAAGCTATTGAGTGGGACTCTCAAAAGCCCACTATTCCTAACTAGAACTTTGTATGAAAGTACCATAACACCAAATGGCTAGTTTAGGGACAGGGTTCTCATCTCCTGATGTGAATGTATATTTGTTATGTATGTTAACTGTCCCATTTAACTTGTACAGAGCTGCATAATTTGTTGGTGCTTAATAAATAAAAGATATTATTTTAGTCATTGTAAACATGCAACATATCAACAACAAAAAAATAAAAAAAATCCGTGCACGCTTCTTACAAGACTTGGCTTCATATCTCAGGGGTTAGAGCACTGGTCTTGTAAACCAGGGGTCGTGTGTTCAAAACTCACTGGAGCCTTTGCAAGTGCGTTTTCTTGAGATCACAAGCTATTGAGTGGGACTCTCAAAAGCCCACTATTCCTAACTAGAACTTTGTATAAAAGTACCATAACACCAAATGGCTAGTTTAGGGACAGGGTTCTCATCTCCTGATGTGAATGTATATTTGTTATGTATGTTAACTGTCCCATTTAACTTGTACAGAGCTGCATAATTTGTTGGTGCTTAATAAATAAAAGATATTATTTTAGTCATTGTAAACATGCAACATATCAACAACAAAAAAATAAAAAAAATCCGTGCACGCTTCTTACAAGACTTGGCTTCATAGCTCAGGTCTTGTAATCCAGGGGTCTTGTAAACCAGGGGTCGTGTGTTCAAATCTCACTGGAGCCTTTGCAAGTGCATTTTCTTGAGATCACAAACTATTGAGTGGGACTCTCAAAAGCCCACTATTCTTCACTAGAACTTTGTATAAAAGTACCATAACACTAAATGGCTAGTTTAAACCAGGGGTCGTCAGTTCAAATCTCACTGGAACCTTTGCGAGTGCATTTTCTTGAGATCACAAGCTATTGAGTGGGACTCTCAAAAGCCCACTATTCCTCACTAGAACTTTGTATAAAAGTACCATAACACTAAATGGCTAGTTTAAACCAGGGGTCGTGAGTTCAAATCTCACTGGAACCTTTGCGAGTGCATTTTCTTGAGATCACAAGCTATTGAGTGGGACTCTCAAAAGCCCACTATTCCTCACTAGAACTTTGTATAAAAGTACCATAACACTAAATGGACGCTCCTTACAAGACTTGACTTCATAGCTCAGGGGTTAGAGCACTGGATTTGTAAACCAGTGGTCGTGTGTTCAAATCTCACTGGAGCCTTTGCAAGTGCATTTTCTTGAGATCACAAGCTATTGAGTGGGACTCTCAAAAGCCCACTATTCCTCACTAGAACTTTGTATAAAAGTACCATAACACTAAATGGCTAGTTTAAACCAGGGGTCGTGAGTTCAAGTCTCACTGGAACCTTTGCAAGTGCATTTTCTTGAGATCACAAGCTATTGAGTGGGACTCTCAAAAGCCCACTATTCCTCACTAGAACATTGTATAAAAGTACCATAACACCAAATGGCTAGTTTAGGGACAGGGTTCTCATCTCCTGATGTGAATGTATATTTGTTATGTATGTTAACTGTCCCATTTAACTTGTAAAGAGCTGCATAATTTGTTGGTGCTTAATAAATAAAAGATATTATTTTAGTCATTGTAAACATGCAACATATCAACAACAAAAAAATAAAAAAAATCCGTGGACGATTCTTACAAGACTTGGCTTCATAGCTCAGGTCTTGTAAACCAGGGGTCTTGTAAACCAGGGGTCGTGAGTTCAAGTCTCACTGGAGCCTTTGCAAGTGCATTTTCTTGAGATCACAAGCTATTGAGTGGGACTCTCAAAAGCCCACTATTCCTCACTAGAACTTTGTATAAAAGTACCATAACACTAAATGGCTAGTTTAGTTGTTGGTGCTTAATAAATAAAAGATATTTTTTTAGTCATTGTAAACATGCAACATATCAACAACAAAAAAATAAAAAAAATCCGTGGACGCATCTTACAAGACTTGGCTTCATAGCTCAGGTCTTGTAAACCAGGGGTCGTGATTTCAAATCTCACTGGAGCCTTTGCAAGTGCATTTTCTTGAGAGCATTCTATGGTCTAACACTAAATGGCTAGTTTAGGGACAGGGCTCTTACAAGACTTGGCTTCATAGCTCAGGGGTTAGAGCACTGGTCTTGTAAACCAGGGGTCGTGAGTTCAAATTTCACTGGAGCCTTTGCAAGTGCATTTTCTTCAGATCACAAGCTATTGAGTGGGACTCTCAAAAGCCCACTATTCCTCACTAGAACTTTGTATAAAAGTACCATAACACCAAATGGCTAGTTTAGGGACAGGGTTCTCATCTCCTGATGTGTGTGTATATTTGTTATGTATGTTAACTGTCCCATTCAACTTGTACAGAGCTGCATAATTTGTTGGTGCTTAATAAATAAAGGAAATTATTTTAGTCATTGTAAACATGCAACATATCAACAACAAAAAAATAAAAAAAATCCGTGGACGCATCTTACAAGACTTGGCTTCATAGCTCAGGTCTTGTAAACCAGGGGTCGTGATTTCAAATCTCACTGGAGCCTTTGCAAGTGCATTTTCTTGAGAGCATTCTATGGTCTAACACTAAATGGCTAGTTTAGGGACAGGGCTCTTACAAGACTTGGCTTCATAGCTCAGGGGTTAGAGCACTGGTCTTGTAAACCAGGGGTCGTGAGTTCAAATTTCACTGGAGCCTTTGCAAGTGCATTTTCTTCAGATCACAAGCTATTGAGTGGGACTCTCAAAAGCCCACTATTCCTCACTAGAACTTTGTATAAAAGTACCATAACACCAAATGGCTAGTTTAGGGACAGGGTTCTCATCTCCTGATGTGTGTGTATATTTGTTATGTATGTTAACTGTCCCATTCAACTTGTACAGAGCTGCATAATTTGTTGGTGCTTAATAAATAAAGGATATTATTTTAGTCATTGTAAACATGCAACATATCAACAACAAAAAAATAAAAAAAATCCGTGGACACTTCGTACAAGACTTGGCTTCATAGCTCAGGGGTTAGCGCACTGGTCTTGTAAACCAGGGGTCGTGTGTTCAAATCTCACTGGAGCCTTTGCGAGTGCGTTTTCTTGAGATCACAAGCTATTGAGTGGGA
>JALMGF010000018.1:10152500-10190000 GCA_023333645.1 Sceloporus occidentalis | reverse complement strand
AAAGCCCACTATTCCTCACTAGAACTTTGTATAAAAGTACCATAACACTAAATGGCTAGTTTAGGGACAGGGTTCTCATCTCCTGATGTGAATGTATATTGGTTATGTATGTTAACTGTCACATTTAACTTGTACAGAGCTGCATATTTGTTGGTGCTTAATAAATAAAAGATATTATTTTAGTCATTGTAAACATGCAACATATCAAAAACAAAAAAATAAAAAAAATCCGTTTACACTTTCTACAAGACTTGGCTTCATAGCTCAGGGGATAGAGCACTGGTCTTGTAAACCAGGGGTCGTGTGTTCAAATCTCACTGGAGCCTTTGCAAGTGCATTTTCTTGAGATCACAAGCTATTGAGTGGGACTCTCAAAAGCCCCCTATTCCTCACTAGAACTTTGTATAAAAGTACCATAACACTAAATGGCTAGTTTAAACCAGGGGTCGTGAGTTCAAATCTCACTGGAACCTTTGCGAGTGCGTTTTCTTGAGATCACAAGCTATTGAGTGGGACTCTCAAAAGCCCACTATTCCTCACTAGAACTTTGTATAAAAGTACCATAACACTAAATGGCTAGTTTAGTTGTTGGTGCTTAATAAATAAAAGATATTATTTTAGTCATTGTAAACATGCAACATATCAACAGCAAAAAAATAACAAAAATCCGTGGACGCGTCTTACAAGACTTGGCTTCATAGCTCAGGTCTTGTAAACCAGGGGTCTTGTAAACCAGGGGTCGTGAGTTCAAATCTCACTGGAGTCTTTGCAAGTGCATTTTCTTGAGATCACAAAAGCCCACCATTCCTCACTAGAACTTTGTATAAAAGTACCATAACACTAAATGGCTAGTTTAGGGACAGGGTTCTCATCTCCTAATGTGAATGTATATTTGTTATGTATGTTAACTGTCCCATTTAACTTGTACGGAGCTGCATAATTTGTTGGTGCTTAATAAATAAAAGATATTATTTTAGTCATTGTAAACATGCAACATATCAACAACAAAAAAATAAAAAAATTCCGTGGACGCTTCCTACTAGACTTGGCTTCATATCTCAGGTGTTAGAGCAATGGTCTTGTAAACCAGGGGTCGTGTGTTCAAATCTCACTGGAGCCTTTGCAAGTGCATTTTCTTGAGATCACAAGCTATTGAGTGGGACTCTCAAAAGCCCACTATTCCTCACTAGAACTTTGTATAAAAGTACCATAACACTAAATGGCTAGTTTAGGGACAGGGTTCTCATCTCCTGATGTGAATGTATATTTGTTATGTATGTTAACTGTCACATTTAACTTGTACAGAGCTGCATATTTGTTGGTGCTTAATAAATAAAAGATATTATTTTAGTCATTGTAAACATGCAACATATCAACAACAAAAAAATAAAAAAAATCCGTGGACGATTCTTACAAGACTTGGCTTCATAGCTCAGGTCTTGTAAACCAGGGGTCTTGTAAACCAGGGGTCGTGAGTTCAAGTCTCACTGGAGCCTTTGCAAGTGCATTTTCTTGAGATCACAAGCTATTGAGTGGGACTCTCAAAAGCCCACTATTCCTCACTAGAACTTTGTATAAAAGTACCATAACACTAAATGGCTAGTTTAGTTGTTGGTGCTTAATAAATAAAAGATATTTTTTTAGTCATTGTAAACATGCAACATATCAACAACAAAAAAATAAAAAAAATCCGTGGACGCGTCTTACAAGACTTGGCTTCATAGCTCAGGTCTTGTAAACCAGGGGTCGTGATTTCAAATCTCACTGGAGCCTTTGCAAGTGCATTTTCTTGAGAGCATTCTATGGTCTAACACTAAATGGCTAGTTTAGGGACAGGGCTCTTACAAGACTTGGCTTCATAGCTCAGGGGTTAGAGCACTGGTCTTGTAAACCAGGGGTCGTGAGTTCAAATCTCACTGGAGCCTTTGCAAGTGCATTTTCTTCAGATCACAAGCTATTGAGTGGGACTCTCAAAAGCCCACTATTCCTCACTAGAACTTTGTATAAAAGTACCATAACACTAAATGGCTAGTTTAAACCAGGGGTCGTGAGTTCAAATCTCACTGGAACCTTTGCGAGTGCGTTTTCTTGAGATCACAAGCTATTGAGTGGGACTCTCAAAAGCCCACTATTCCTCACTAGAACTTTGTATAAAGTACCATAACACTAAATGGCTAGTTTAGGGACAGGGTTCTCATCTCCTGATGCGTGTGTATATTTGTTATCTATGTTAACTGTCCCATTCAACTTGTACAGAGCTGCATAATTTGTTGGTGCTTAATAAATAAAAGATATTATTTTAGTCATTATAAACATGCAACATATCAACAACAAAAAAATAAAAAAACATCCGTGGACGTTTCTTACAAGACTTGGCTTCATAGCTCAGGGGTTAGAGCACTGGTCTTGTAAACCAGGGGTCGTGTGTTCAAATCTCACTGGAGCCTTTGCAAGTGAGTTTTCTTGAGATCACAAGCTATTGAGTGGGACTCTCAAAAGCCCACTATTCCTCACTAGAACTTTGTATAAAAGTACCATAACACTAAATGGCTAGTTAAACCAGGGGTCATTAGTTCAAATCTCACTGAAACTTTTGCAAGTGCATTTTCTTGAGATCACAAGCTATTGAGTGGGACTCTCAAAAGACCACTATTCCTCACTAGAACTTTGTATAAAAGTACCATAACACTAAATGGCTAGTTTAGGGACAGGGTTCTCATCTCCTGATGTGAATGTATATTGGTTATGTATGTTAACTGTCACATTTAACTTGTACAGAGCTGCATATTTGTTGGTGCTTAATAAATAAAAGATATTATTTTAGTCATTGTAAACATGCAACATATCAAAAACAAAAAAATAAAAAAAATCCGTTTACACTTTCTACAAGACTTGGCTTCATAGCTCAGGGGATAGAGCACTGGTCTTGTAAACCAGGGGTTGTGTGTTCAAATCTCACTGGAACCTTTGCGAGTGCGTTTTCTTGAGATCACAAGCTATTGAGTGGGACTCTCAAAAGCCCATTATTCCTCACTAGAACTTTGTATAAAAGTACCATAACACTAAATGGATAGTTTAGGGACAGGATTCTCATCTCCTGATGCGTGTGTATATTTGTTATGTATGTTAACTATCCCATTCAACTTGTACAGAGCTGCATAATTTGTTGGTGCTTAATAAATAAAAGATATTATTTTAGTCATTATAAACATGCAACATATCAACAACAAAAAAATAAAAAAATTCCGTGGACGCTTCCTACAAGACTTGGCTTCATATCTCAGAGGTTAGAGCAATGGTCTTGTAAACCAGGGGTCGTGTGTTCAAATCTCACTGGAGCCTTGGCAAGTGCATTTTCTTGAGATCACAAGCTATTGAGTGGGACTCTCAAAAGCCCACTATTCCTCACTAGAACTTTGTATAAAAGTACCATAACACTAAATGGCTAGTTTAGGGACAGGGTTCTCATCTCCTGATGCGTGTGTATATTTGTTATGTATGTTAACTGTCCCATTCAACTTGTACAGAGCTGCATAATTTGTTGGTGCTTAATAAATAAAAGATATTATTTTAGTCATTATAAACATGCAACATATCAACAACAAAAAAATAAAAAAATTCCGTGGACGCTTCCTGCAAGACTTTGCTTCATATCTCAGGGGTTAGAACAATGGTCTTGTAAACCAGGGGTCGTGTGTTCAAATCTCACTGGAGCCTTTGCAAGTGCATTTTCTTGAGATCACAAGCTATTGAGTGGGACTCTCAAAAGCCCACTATTCCTCACTAGAACTTTGTATAAAAGTACCATAACACTAAATGGCTAGTTTAGGGACAGGGTTCTCATCTCCTGATGCATGTGTATATTTGTTATGTATGTTAACTGTCCCATTCAACTTGTACAGAGCTGCATAATTTGTTGGTGCTTAATAAATAAAAGATATTATTTTAGTCATTGTAAACATGCAACATATCAACAACAAAAAAATAAAAAAATTCCGTGGACGCTTCTTACAAGACTTGGATTCATATCTCAGAGGTTAGAGCAATGGTCTTGTAAACCAGGGGTCGTGTGTTCAAATCTCACTGGAGCCTTTGCAAGTGCATTTTCTTCAGATCACAAGCTATTGAGTGGGACTCTCAAAAGCCCACTATTCCTCACTAGAACTTTGTATAAAAGTACCATAACACCAAATGGCTAGTTTAGGGACAGGGTTCTCATCTCCTGATGTGAATGTATATTTGTTATGTATGTTAACTGTCCCATTTAACTTGTACAGAGCTGCATAATTTGTTGGTGCTTAATAAATAAAAGATATTATTTTAGTCATTGTAAACATGCAACATATCAACAACAAAAAAATAAAAAAAATCCGTGGACGCTTCTTACAAGACTTGGCTTCATAGCTCAGGTCTTGTAAACCAGGGGTCGTGAGTTCAAATCTCACTGGAGCCTTTGCAAGTGCATTTTCTTGAGATCACAAGCTATTGAGTTGGACTCTCAAAAGCCCACTATTCCTCACTATAACTTTGCATAAAAGTACCATAACACTAAGTGGCTAGTTTAAACCAGGGGTCGTGAGTTCAAATCTCACTGGAACCTTTGCGAGTGCATTTTCTTGAGATCACAAGCTATTGAGTGGGACTCTCAAAAGCCCACTATTCCTCACTAGAACTTTGTATAAAAGTACCATAACACTAAATGGCTAGTTTAGTTGTTGGTGCTTAATAAATAAAAGATATTATTTTAGTCATTGTAAACATGCAACATATCAACAACAAAAAAATAAAAAAAATCCGTGGACGCTTCTTACAAGACTTGGCTTCATAGCTCGGGTCTTGTAAACCAGGGTTCATGAGTTCAAATCTCACTGGAACCTTTGCGAGTGCGTTTTCTTGAGATCACAAGCTATTGAGTGGGACTCTCAAAAGCCCACTATTCCTCACTACAACTTTGTATAAAAGTACCATAACACTAAATGGCTAGTTTAGTTGTTGGTGCTTAATAAATAAAAGATATTATTTTAGTCATTGTAAACATGCAACATATCAACAACAAAAAAATAAAAAAAATCTGTGGACGCGTCTTACAAGACTTGGCTTCATAACTCAGGTCTTGTAAACCAGGGGTCTTGTAAACCAGGGGTCGTGAGTTCAAATCTCACTGGAGCCTTTGCAAGTGCATTTTCTTGAGATCACAAGCTATTGAGTGGGACTCTCAAAAGCCCCCTATTCCTCACTAGAACTTTGTATAAAAGTACCATAACACTAAATGGCTAGTTTAAACCAGGGGTCGTGAGTTCAAATCTCACTGGAACCTTTGCGAGTGCGTTTTCTTGAGATCACAAGCTATTGAGTGGGACTCTCAAAAGCCCACTATTCCTCACTAGAACTTTGTATAAAAGTACCATAACACTAAATGGCTAGTTTAGTTGTTGGTGCTTAATAAATAAAAGATATTATTTTAGTCATTGTAAACATGCAACATATCAACAGCAAAAAAATAACAAAAATCCGTGGACGCGTCTTACAAGACTTGGCTTCATAGCTCAGGTCTTGTAAACCAGGGGTCTTGTAAACCAGGGGTCGTGAGTTCAAATCTCACTGGAGCCTTTGCAAGTGCATTTTCTTGAGATCACAAAAGCCCACCATTCCTCACTAGAACTTTGTATAAAAGTACCATAACACTAAATGGCTAGTTTAGGGACAGGGTTCTCATCTCCTAATGTGAATGTATATTTGTTATGTATGTTAACTGTCCCATTTAACTTGTACGGAGCTGCATAATTTGTTGGTGCTTAATAAATAAAAGATATTATTTTAGTCATTGTAAACATGCAACATATCAACAACAAAAAAATAAAAAAATTCCGTGGACGCTTCCTACTAGACTTGGCTTCATATCTCAGGTGTTAGAGCAATGGTCTTGTAAACCAGGGGTCGTGTGTTCAAATCTCACTGGAGCCTTTGCAAGTGCATTTTCTTGAGACCACAAGCTATTGAGTGGGACTCTCAAAAGCCCACTATTCCTCACTAGAACTTTGTATAAAAGTACCATAACACTAAATGGCTAGTTTAGGGACAGGGTTCTCATCTCCTGATGTGAATGTATATTTGTTATGTATGTTAACTGTCACATTTAACTTGTACAGAGCTGCATATTTGTTGGTGCTTAATAAATAAAAGATATTATTTTAGTCATTGTAAACATGCAACATATCAACAACAAAAAAATAAAAAAACATCCGTGGACACTTCTTAAAAGACTTGTCTTCATAGCTCAGGGGTTAGAGCACTGGTCTTGTAAACCAGGGATCGTGTGTTCAAATCTCACTGGAGCCTTTGCAAGTGTGTTTTCTTGAGATCACAAGCTATTGAGTGGGACTCTCAAAAGCCCACTATTCCTCACTAGAACTTTGTATAAAAGTACCATAACACTAAATGGCTAGTTTAAACCAGGGGTCGTGAGTTCAAGTCTCACTGGAACCTTTGCAAGTGCATTTTCTTGAGATCACAAGCTATTGAGTGGGACTCTCAAAAGCCCACTATTCCTCACTAGAACATTGTATAAAAGTACCATAACACCAAATGGCTAGTTTAGGGACAGGGTTCTCATCTCCTGATGTGAATGTATATTTGTTATGTATGTTAACTGTCCCATTTAACTTGTAAAGAGCTGCATAATTTGTTGGTGCTTAATAAATAAAAGATATTATTTTAGTCATTGTAAACATGCAACATATCAACAACAAAAAAATAAAAAAAATCCGTGGACGATTCTTACAAGACTTGGCTTCATAGCTCAGGTCTTGTAAACCAGGGGTCTTGTAAACCAGGGGTCGTGAGTTCAAGTCTCACTGGAGCCTTTGCAAGTGCATTTTCTTGAGATCACAAGCTATTGAGTGGGACTCTCAAAAGCCCACTATTCCTCACTAGAACTTTGTATAAAAGTACCATAACACTAAATGGCTAGTTTAGTTGTTGGTGCTTAATAAATAAAAGATATTTTTTTAGTCATTGTAAACATGCAACATATCAACAACAAAAAAATAAAAAAAATCCGTGGACGCATCTTACAAGACTTGGCTTCATAGCTCAGGTCTTGTAAACCAGGGGTCGTGATTTCAAATCTCACTGGAGCCTTTGCAAGTGCATTTTCTTGAGAGCATTCTATGGTCTAACACTAAATGGCTAGTTTAGGGACAGGGCTCTTACAAGACTTGGCTTCATAGCTCAGGGGTTAGAGCACTGGTCTTGTAAACCAGGGGTCGTGAGTTCAAATTTCACTGGAGCCTTTGCAAGTGCATTTTCTTCAGATCACAAGCTATTGAGTGGGACTCTCAAAAGCCCACTATTCCTCACTAGAACTTTGTATAAAAGTACCATAACACCAAATGGCTAGTTTAGGGACAGGGTTCTCATCTCCTGATGTGTGTGTATATTTGTTATGTATGTTAACTGTCCCATTCAACTTGTACAGAGCTGCATAATTTGTTGGTGCTTAATAAATAAAGGAAATTATTTTAGTCATTGTAAACATGCAACATATCAACAACAAAAAAATAAAAAAAATCCGTGGACGATTCTTACAAGACTTGGCTTCATAGCTCAGGTCTTGTAAACCAGGGGTCTTGTAAACCAGGGGTCGTGAGTTCAAGTCTCACTGGAGCCTTTGCAAGTGCATTTTCTTGAGATCACAAGCTATTGAGTGGGACTCTCAAAAGCCCACTATTCCTCACTAGAACTTTGTATAAAAGTACCATAACACTAAATGGCTAGTTTAGTTGTTGGTGCTTAATAAATAAAAGATATTTTTTTAGTCATTGTAAACATGCAACATATCAACAACAAAAAAATCAAAAAAATCCGTGGACGCGTCTTACAAGACTTGGCTTCATAGCTCAGGTCTTGTAAACCAGGGGTCGTGATTTCAAATCTCACTGGAGCCTTTGCAAGTGCATTTTCTTGAGAGCATTCTATGGTCTAACACTAAATGGCTAGTTTAGGGACAGGGCTCTTACAAGACTTGGCTTCATAGCTCAGGGGTTAGAGCACTGGTCTTGTAAACCAGGGGTCGTGAGTTCAAATCTCACTGGAGCCTTTGCAAGTGCATTTTCTTCAGATCACAAGCTATTGAGTGGGACTCTCAAAAGCCCACTATTCCTCACTAGAACTTTGTATAAAAGTACCATAACACCAAATGGCTAGTTTAGGGACAGGGTTCTCATCTCCTGATGTGTGTGTATATTTGTTATGTATGTTAACTGTCCCATTTAACTTGTACAGAGCTGCATAATTTGTTGGTGCTTAATAAATAAAAGATATTATTTTAGTCATTGTAAACATGCAACATATCAACAACAAAAAAATAAAAAAAATCCGTGCACGCTTCTTACAAGACTTGGCTTCATATCTCAGGGGTTAGAGCACTGGTCTTGTAAACCAGGGGTCGTGTGTTCAAAACTCACTGGAGCCTTTGCAAGTGCGTTTTCTTGAGATCACAAGCTATTGAGTGGGACTCTCAAAAGCCCACTATTCCTAACTAGAACTTTGTATAAAAGTACCATAACACCAAATGGCTAGTTTAGGGACAGGGTTCTCATCTCCTGATGTGAATGTATATTTGTTATGTATGTTAACTGTCCCATTTAACTTGTACAGAGCTGCATAATTTGTTGGTGCTTAATAAATAAAAGATATTATTTTAGTCATTGTAAACATGCAACATATCAACAACAAAAAAATAAAAAAAATCCGTGCACGCTTCTTACAAGACTTGGCTTCATAGCTCAGGTCTTGTAATCCAGGGGTCTTGTAAACCAGGGGTCGTGTGTTCAAATCTCACTGGAGCCTTTGCAAGTGCATTTTCTTGAGATCACAAACTATTGAGTGGGACTCTCAAAAGCCCACTATTCTTCACTAGAACTTTGTATAAAAGTACCATAACACTAAATGGCTAGTTTAAACCAGGGGTCGTCAGTTCAAATCTCACTGGAACCTTTGCGAGTGCATTTTCTTGAGATCACAAGCTATTGAGTGGGACTCTCAAAAGCCCACTATTCCTCACTAGAACTTTGTATAAAAGTACCATAACACTAAATGGCTAGTTTAAACCAGGGGTCGTGAGTTCAAATCTCACTGGAACCTTTGCGAGTGCATTTTCTTGAGATCACAAGCTATTGAGTGGGACTCTCAAAAGCCCACTATTCCTCACTAGAACTTTGTATAAAAGTACCATAACACTAAATGGACGCTCCTTACAAGACTTGACTTCATAGCTCAGGGGTTAGAGCACTGGATTTGTAAACCAGCGGTCGTGTGTTCAAATCTCACTGGAGCCTTTGCAAGTGCATTTTCTTGAGATCACAAGCTATTGAGTGGGACTCTCAAAAGCCCACTATTCCTCACTAGAACTTTGTATAAAAGTACCATAACACTAAATGGCTAGTTTAAACCAGGGGTCGTGAGTTCAAATCTCACTGGAACCTTTGCGAGTGCATTTTCTTGAGATCACAAGCTATTGAGTGGGACTCTCAAAAGCCCACTATTCCTCACTAGAACTTTGTATAAAAGTACCATAACACCAAATGGCTAGTTTAGGGACAGGGTTCTCATCTCCTGACGTGAATGTATATTTGTTATGTATGTTAACTGTCCCATTTAACTTGTACAGAGCTGCATAATTTGTTGGTGCTTAATAAATAAAAGATATTATTTTAGTCATTGTAAACATGCAACATATCAACAACAAAAAAATAAAAAAAATCCGTGGACGCTTCTTACAAGACTTGGCTTCATAGCTCAGGTCTTGTAAACCAGGGGTCTTGTAAACCAGGGGTCGTGAGTTCAAATCTCACTGGAGCCTTTGCAAGTGCATTTTCTTGAGATCACAAAAGCCCACCATTCCTCACTAGAACTTTGTATAAAAGTACCATAACACTAAATGGCTAGTTTAGGGACAGGGTTCTCATCTCCTAATGTGAATGTATATTTGTTATGTATGTTAACTGTCCCATTTAACTTGTACAGAGCTGCATAATTTGTTGGTGCTTAATAAATAAAAGATATTATTTTAGTCATTGTAAACATGCAACATATCAACAACAAAAAAATAAAAAAATTCCGTGGACGCTTCCTACTAGACTTGGCTTCATATCTCAGGTGTTAGAGCAATGGTCTTGTAAACCAGGGGTCGTGTGTTGAAATCTCACTGGAGTCTTTGCAAGTGCATTTTCTTGAGATCACAAGCTATTGAGTGGGACTCTCAAAACCCCACTATTCCTCACTAGAACTTTGTATAAAAGTACCATAACACTAAATGGCTAGTTTAAACCAGGGGTCGTGAGTTCAAATCTCACTGGAACCTTTGCGAGTGCATTTTCTTGAGATCACAAGCTATTGAGTGGGACTCTCAAAAGCCCACTATTCCTCACTAGAACTTTGTATAAAAGTACCATAACACTAAATGGCTAGTTTAAACCAGGGGTCGTGAGTTCAAATCTCACTGGAACCTTTGCGAGTGCATTTTCTTGAGATCACAAGCTATTGAGTGGGACTCTCAAAAGCCCACTATTCCTCACTAGAACTTTGTATAAAAGTACCATCACACTAAATGGACGCTTCTAACAAGACTTGGCTTCATAGCTCAGGGGTTAGAGCACTGGTTTTGTAAACCAGGGGTCGTGTGTTCAAATCTCACTGGAGCCATTGCAAGTGCATTTTCTTCAGATCACAAGCTATTGAGTGGGACTCTCAAAAGCCCACCATTCCTCACTAGAACTTTGTATAAAAGTACCATAACACTAAAATGGCTAGTTTAGGGACAGGGTTCTCATCTCCTGATGCGTGTGTATAGTTGTTATGTATGTTAACTGTCCCATTCAACTTGTACAGAGCTGCATAATTTGTTGGTGCTTAATAAATAAAAGATATTATTTTAGTCATTATAAACATGCAACATATCAACAACAAAAAAATAAAAAAATTCCGTGGACGCTTCCTACAAGACTTGGCTTCATATCTCAGGGGTTAGAGCACTGGTCTTGTAAACCAGGGGTCGTGAGTTCAAGTCTCACTGGAGCCTTTGCAAGTGCATTTTCTTGAGATCACAAGCTATTGAGTGGGACTCTCAAAAGCCCACTATTCCTCACTAGAACTTTGTATAAAAGTACCATAACACCAAATGGCTAGTTTAGGGACAGGGTTCTCATCTCCTGATGTGAATGTATATTTGTTATGTATGTTAACTGTCCCATTTAACTTGTACAGAGCTGCATAATTTGTTGGTGCTTAATAAATAAAAGATATTATTTTAGTCATTGTAAACATGCAACATATCAACAACAAAAAAATAAAAAAAATCCGTGGACGCTTCTTACAAGACTTGGCTTCATAGCTCAGGTCTTGTAAACCAGGGGTCTTGTAAACCAGGGGTCGTGAGTTCAAATCTCACTGGAGCCTTTGCAAGTGCATTTTCTTGAGATCACAAGCTATTGAGTGGGACTCTCAAAAGCCCACTATTCCTCACTAGAACTTTGTATAAAAGTACCATAACACTAAATGGCTAGTTTAAACCAGGGTTCGTGAGTTCAAATCTCACTGGAACCTTTGCAAGTGCGTTTTCTTGAGATCACAAGCTATTGAGTGGGACTCTCAAAAGCCCACTATTCCTCACTAGAACTTTGTATAAAAGTACCATAACACTAAATGGCTAGTTTAGGGACAGGGTTCTCATCTCCTGATGTGAATGTATATTGGTTATGTATGTTAACTGTCACATTTAACTTGTACAGAGCTGCATATTTGTTGGTGCTTAATAAATAAAAGATATTATTTTAGTCATTGTAAACATGCAACATATCAAAAACAAAAAAATAAAAAAAATCCGTTTACACTTTCTACAAGACTTAGCTTCATAGCTCAGGGGATAGAGCACTGGTCTTGTAAACCAGGGGTCGTGTGTTCAAATCTCACTGGAGCCTTTGCAAGTGCGTTTTCTTGAGATCACAAGATATTGAGTCGGACTCTCAAAAGCCCACTATTCCTCACTAGAACTTTGTATAAAAGTGCCATAACACTAAATGGCTAGTTTAGGGACAGGGTTCTCATCTCCTGATGCGTGTGTATATTTGTTATGTATGTTAACTGTCCCATTCAACTTGTACAGAGCTGCATAATTTGTTGGTGCTTAATAAATAAAAGATATTATTTTAGTCATTATAAACATGCAACATATCAACAACAAAAAAATAAAAAAATTCCGTGGACGCTTCCTGCAAGACTTTGCTTCATATCTCAGGGGTTAGAACAATGGTCTTGTAAACCAGGGGTCGTGTGTTCAAATCTCACTGGAGCCTTTGCAAGTGCATTTTCTTGAGATCACAAGCTATTGAGTGGGACTCTCAAAAGCCCACTATTCCTCACTAGAACTTTGTATAAAAGTACCATAACACTAAATGGCTAGTTTAGGGACAGGGTTCTCATCTCCTGATGCATGTGTATATTTGTTATGTATGTTAACTGTCCCATTCAACTTGTACAGAGCTGCATAATTTGTTGGTGCTTAATAAATAAAAGATATTATTTTAGTCATTGTAAACATGCAACATATCAACAACAAAAAAATAAAAAAATTCCGTGGACGCTTCTTACAAGACTTGGATTCATATCTCAGAGGTTAGAGCAATGGTCTTGTAAACCAGGGGTCGTGTGTTCAAATCTCACTGGAGCCTTTGCAAGTGCATTTTCTTCAGATCACAAGCTATTGAGTGGGACTCTCAAAAGCCCACTATTCCTCACTAGAACTTTGTATAAAAGTACCATAACACCAAATGGCTAGTTTAGGGACAGGGTTCTCATCTCCTGATGTGAATGTATATTTGTTATGTATGTTAACTGTCCCATTTAACTTGTACAGAGCTGCATAATTTGTTGGTGCTTAATAAATAAAAGATATTATTTTAGTCATTGTAAACATGCAACATATCAACAACAAAAAAATAAAAAAAATCCGTGGACGCTTCTTACAAGACTTGGCTTCATAGCTCAGGTCTTGTAAACCAGGGGTCGTGAGTTCAAATCTCACTGGAGCCTTTGCAAGTGCATTTTCTTGAGATCACAAGCTATTGAGTTGGACTCTCAAAAGCCCACTATTCCTCACTATAACTTTGCATAAAAGTACCATAACACTAAATGGCTAGTTTAAACCAGGGGTCGTGAGTTCAAATCTCACTGGAACCTTTGCGAGTGCATTTTCTTGAGATCACAAGCTATTGAGTGGGACTCTCAAAAGCCCACTATTCCTCACTAGAACTTTGTATAAAAGTACCATAACACTAAATGGCTAGTTTAGTTGTTGGTGCTTAATAAATAAAAGATATTATTTTAGTCATTGTAAACATGCAACATATCAACAACAAAAAAATAAAAACAATCCGTGGACGCTTCTTACAAGACTTGGCTTCATAGCTCAGGTCTTGTAAACCAGGGGTCTTGTAAACCAGGGTTCATGAGTTCAAATCTCACTGGAACCTTTGCGAGTGCGTTTTCTTGAGATCACAAGCTATTGAGTGGGACTCTCAAAAGCCCACTATTCCTCACTACAACTTTGTATAAAAGTACCATAACACTAAATGGCTAGTTTAGTTGTTGGTGCTTAATAAATAAAAGATATTATTTTAGTCATTGTAAACATGCAACATATCAACAACAAAAAAATAAAAAAAATCTGTGGACGCGTCTTACAAGACTTGGCTTCATAACTCAGGTCTTGTAAACCAGGGGTCTTGTAAACCAGGGGTCGTGAGTTCAAATCTCACTGGAGCCTTTGCAAGTGCATTTTCTTGAGATCACAAGCTATTGAGTGGGACTCTCAAAAGCCCCCTATTCCTCACTAGAACTTTGTATAAAAGTACCATAACACTAAATGGCTAGTTTAAACCAGGGGTCGTGAGTTCAAATCTCACTGGAACCTTTGCGAGTGCGTTTTCTTGAGATCACAAGCTATTGAGTGGGACTCTCAAAAGCCCACTATTCCTCACTAGAACTTTGTATAAAAGTACCATAACACTAAATGGCTAGTTTAGTTGTTGGTGCTTAATAAATAAAAGATATTATTTTAGTCATTGTAAACATGCAACATATCAACAGCAAAAAAATAACAAAAATCCGTGGACGCGTCTTACAAGACTTGGCTTCATAGCTCAGGTCTTGTAAACCAGGGGTCTTGTAAACCAGGGGTCGTGAGTTCAAATCTCACTGGAGCCTTTGCAAGTGCATTTTCTTGAGATCACAAAAGCCCACCATTCCTCACTAGAACTTTGTATAAAAGTACCATAACACTAAATGGCTAGTTTAGGGACAGGGTTCTCATCTCCTAATGTGAATGTATATTTGTTATGTATGTTAACTGTCCCATTTAACTTGTACGGAGCTGCATAATTTGTTGGTGCTTAATAAATAAAAGATATTATTTTAGTCATTGTAAACATGCAACATATCAACAACAAAAAAATAAAAAAATTCCGTGGACGCTTCCTACTAGACTTGGCTTCATATCTCAGGTGTTAGAGCAATGGTCTTGTAAACCAGGGGTCGTGTGTTCAAATCTCACTGGAGCCTTTGCAAGTGTGTTTTCTTGAGATCACAAGCTATTGAGTGGGACTCTCAAAAGCCCACTATTCCTCACTAGAACTTTGTATAAAAGTACCATAACACTAAATGGCTAGTTTAAACCAGGGGTCGTGAGTTCAAGTCTCACTGGAACCTTTGCAAGTGCATTTTCTTGAGATCACAAGCTATTGAGTGGGACTCTCAAAAGCCCACTATTCCTCACTAGAACTTTGTATAAAAGTACCATAACACCAAATGGCTAGTTTAGGGACAGGGTTCTCATCTCCTGATGTGAATGTATATTTGTTATGTATGTTAACTGTCCCATTTAACTTGTAAAGAGCTGCATAATTTGTTGGTGCTTAATAAATAAAAGATATTATTTTAGTCATTGTAAACATGCAACATATCAACAACAAAAAAATAAAAAAAATCCGTGGACGATTCTTACAAGACTTGGCTTCATAGCTCAGGTCTTGTAAACCAGGGGTCTTGTAAACCAGGGGTCGTGAGTTCAAGTCTCACTGGAGCCTTTGCAAGTGCATTTTCTTGAGATCACAAGCTATTGAGTGGGACTCTCAAAAGCCCACTATTCCTCACTAGAACTTTGTATAAAAGTACCATAACACTAAATGGCTAGTTTAGTTGTTGGTGCTTAATAAATAAAAGATATTTTTTTAGTCATTGTAAACATGCAACATATCAACAACAAAAAAATAAAAAAAATCCGTGGACGCGTCTTACAAGACTTGGCTTCATAGCTCAGGTCTTGTAAACCAGGGGTCGTGATTTCAAATCTCACTGGAGCCTTTGCAAGTGCATTTTCTTGAGAGCATTCTATGGTCTAACACTAAATGGCTAGTTTAGGGACAGGGCTCTTACAAGACTTGGCTTCATAGCTCAGGGGTTAGAGCACTGGTCTTGTAAACCAGGGGTCGTGAGTTCAAATCTCACTGGAGCCTTTGCAAGTGCATTTTCTTCAGATCACAAGCTATTGAGTGGGACTCTCAAAAGCCCACTATTCCTCACTAGAACTTTGTATAAAAGTACCATAACACTAAATGGCTAGTTTAGGGACAGGGTTCTCATCTCCTGATGTGTGTGTATATTTGTTATGTATGTTAACTGTCCCATTCAACTTGTACAGAGCTGCATAATTTGTTGGTGCTTAATAAATAAAGGAAATTATTTTAGTCATTGTAAACATGCAACATATCAACAACAAAAAAATAAAAAAACATCCGTGGACACTTCCTACAAGACTTGGCTTCATAGCTCAGGGGTTAGAGCACTGGTCTTGTAAACCAGGGGTCGTGTGTTCAAAACTCACTGGAGCCTTTGCAAGTGCGTTTTCTTGAGATCACAAGCTATTGAGTGGGACTCTCAAAAGCCCACTATTCCTAACTAGAACTTTGTATAAAAGTACCATAACACCAAATGGCTAGTTTAGGGACAGGGTTCTCATCTCCTGATGTGAATGTATATTTGTTATGTATGTTAACTGTCCCATTTAACTTGTACAGAGCTGCATAATTTGTTGGTGCTTAATAAATAAAAGATATTATTTTAGTCATTGTAAACATGCAACATATCAACAACAAAAAAATAAAAAAAATCCGTGCACGCTTCTTACAAGACTTGGCTTCATATCTCAGGGGTTAGAGCACTGGTCTTGTAAACCAGGGGTCGTGTGTTCAAAACTCACTGGAGCCTTTGCAAGTGCGTTTTCTTGAGATCACAAGCTATTGAGTGGGACTCTCAAAAGCCCACTATTCCTAACTAGAACTTTGTATAAAAGTACCATAACACCAAATGGCTGGTTTAGGGACAGGGTTCTCATCTCCTGATGTGAATGTATATTTGTTATGTATGTTAACTGTCCCATTTAACTTGTACAGAGCTGCATAATTTGTTGGTGCTTAATAAATAAAAGATATTATTTTAGTCATTGTAAACATGCAACATATCAACAACAAAAAAATAAAAAAAATCCGTGCACGCTTCTTACAAGACTTGGCTTCATAGCTCAGGTCTTGTAATCCAGGGGTCGTGTGTTCAAATCTCACTGGAGCCTTTGCAAGTGCATTTTCTTGAGATCACAAACTATTGAGTGGGACTCTCAAAAGCCCACTATTCTTCACTAGAACTTTGTATAAAAGTACCATAACACTAAATGGCTAGTTTAACCCCTTCGCGACCTTTGCCGGTTCAGGACCGTCATAACAAGAAGGTCACTAAATGACCTTTGACGGTCCTGAACCGTCAAAAAATTAAATAAGCTTAGAAAGTGATCAAGGATCACTTTCTTCTCTTAAACGGCCTTGCTGCAATGCCTCGATGTCGAGGCATTCAGCAAGGCCGAGATCGGCATCGGGGGCCATGTCTGGCCCCTCCCCGGGGCGTCAACAGCCGCCATACATTGTATGGCGGCGGACGCCCGTTTTAAAAGCGTTTAGGAGGCGATCAACGATCGCCTCCTAAACTTAAATGGTGTCGCTGGAATGCCTCGATCAGGAGGCATCCAGCGACACCAAACACTTACCTCTGGGTGGGCTGTGACCGCTCCGGAGAGCGGTCACAGCCGCCGCTGCCGGTGATCTTCGCCATCAAGCAAGATGGCGGCGGCCCGGGAAATAAAACAATAAAGACGAAAAAGTTCGCTAGAGGGTCTCCAGACCCTCTAGAGAACTGGCTCCACTTGCTGGTTGAATACAGGTACTGCATTCAACCATGCAAGTCAATGGAGCCCAGCTTTCTAATCACTATGTGATTAGTAAAATATTAAAAAAAAATAAAAAAAAATAAAAAATGGAAAAAAAAATTAAAAAAAAATGTGCTAACATTTAAAAATAATTATGCAGTGATGTCACTAGATGAACCATCCAGTACCAGCAAAATGTGTAAAAAAAAATATAAAAAAAGTATTAAAAAAATAAAATAAAATTAAAAAATAAAGTTTATTATTTTGAGCAAGTGCTAAAAATTCTCAAAAATCTCAACAAAGAGTTAAAATAAAAGCACTTCAAATACCCAAGGGGTGTCTAATATATAAAAAAAATGGCTGATGGGGTAAATTGGAGTGGCCTAGCTCAAATATAGGGCATAGGTACAGACTGACCAAAATGGAGAAAAAAAGCGCACTTCCCAAATGTGGCATTTTAAATCTGAAACAACCCGACAAACCCATGCATGTCGGGTATCACTGCACTCAGGAGATGTTCCTGAACACACATTGGCGTGTTGTTTGACAGTGGCATATACCAGGACCTGTATATCTATAACTAAAGTACAATTTGTGTGAAAAAAAAAAAAAAATTACTATTACAAAGTTTGACAAAGTGTAGTTCTATAATTGGTGCATGGAAAGGGTTAAAATAACAGCATTTGGAATACCCTGGGGTGTCTAGTTTTCAAAAATATATGGTTTGAATGGGTTAAATTGAGTTAACCGGCTTCAAAGATATTCCAAAGAGGAGAGGGAGGCACAATGACCAAATGACCACCTGAATTACGCATGCCCCAAAAGTAGCCTTTTACCAGCCAAACAATCTGACAAACCCATGCATGTGGGGTATCGCTGTACTCAGGAGATGTTGCTGAACACACATTGGGGTGTTGTTTGACAGTGACATATACCAGCACCTGTATATCTATAACTAAAGTACAATTTGTGTGGAAAAAAAAATAAAAAAAATTACTATTACAAAGTTTGACAAAGTGTAGTTGTATAATTGGTGCATGGAAAGGGTTAAAATAACAGCATTTGGAATACCCTGGGGTGTCTAGTTTTCAAAAATATATGGTTTGAATGGGTTAAATTGAGTTAACCGGCTTCAAAGATGTTCCAAAGAGGAGATGGAGGCAGACTGACCAGATTTGTTAAAAAAGATTTGGAAATCATAAAACGCTGCTTGTACTTATTGCCCTATAACTTACAAAAAACAGCAAAAAAACATAAAAACATTGGGTATTTCTAAACTCAGGACAAGTAGTAGAATCTATTTAGCTAGTTTTTTTACTTGCTTTTTTAGGTGAGTAAAAGATTTTTCAAATAAAAGTCATAAAATGTGTTTTTTTTTCAATTTTTCACCATGTTTTTTTTATTTTTTTTATAGTAAATAAGATGATACGATCAAAATAATGGTATCTGAAGAAAGCCCATCTTGTCCTGAAAAAAACAATATATAACTTATGTGGGTACACTAAATGGGTGAGGAGAAAATTACAGCTGAACACAAGCACCACAAAAGTGTCAAAACAGCCTCGGTCCCACAGGGTACAAAACGAAAAATGAGCCCGGTCCTTAAGGGGTTAAACCAGGGGTCGTGAGTTCAAATCTCACTGGAACCTTTGCGAGTGCGTTTTCTTGAGATCACAAGCTATTGAGTGGGACTCTCAAAAGCCCACTATTCCTCACTAGAACTTTGTATAAAAGTACCATAACACTAAATGGCTAGTTTAGGGACAGGGTTCTCATCTCCTGATGCGTGTGTATATTTGTTATGTATGTTAACTGTCCCATTCAACTTGGACAGAGCTGTATAATTTGTTGGTGCTTAATAAATAAAAGATATTATTTTAGTCATTGTAAATATGCAACATATCAACAACAAAAAAATAAAAAAAATGAGTGGACACTTCCTACAAGACTTGGCTTCATAGCTCAGGGGTTAGAGCACTGGTCATGTAAACCAGGGGTCGTGTGTTCAAATCTCACTGGAGCCTTTGCAAGTGCATTTTCTTGAGATCACAAGCTATTGAGTGGGACTCTCAAAAGCCCACTATTCCTCACTAGAACTTTGTATAAAAGTACCATAACACTAAATGGCTAGTTTAAACCAGGGGTCGTGAGTTCAAGTCTCACTGGAACCTTTGCAAGTGCATTTTCTTCAGATCACAAGCTATTGAGTGGGACTCTCAAAAGCCCACTATTCCTCACTAGAACTTTGTATAAAAGTACCATAACACTAAATGGCTAGTTTAAACCAGGGGACGTGAGTTCAAATCTCACTGGAACCTTTGCGAGTGCGTTTTCTTGAGATCACAAGCTATTGAGTGGGACTCTCAAAAGCCCACTATTCCTCACTAGAACTTTGTATAAAAGTACCATAACACTAAATGGCTAGTTTAGGGACAGGGTTCTCATCTCCTGATGCGTGTGTATATTTGTTATGTATGTTAACTGTCCCATTCAACTTGTACAGAGCTGCATAATTTGTTGGTGCTTAATAAATAAAAGATATTATTTTAGTCATTATAAACATGCAACATATCAACAACAAAAAAATAAAAAAATTCCGTGGATGCTTCCTACAAGACTTGGCTTCATATCTCAGGGGTTAGAGCAATGGTCTTGTAAACCAGGGGTCGTGTGTTCAAATCTCACTGGAGCCATTGCAAGTGTATTTTCTTGAGATCACAAGCTATTGAGTGGGACTCTCAAAAGCCCACTATTCCTCACTAGAACTTTGTATAAAAGTACCATAACACTAAATGGCTAGTTTAGGGACAGGGTTCTCATCTCCTAATGTGAATGTATATTTGTTATGAATGTTAACTGTCCCATTTAACTTGTACAGAGTTGCATAATTTGTTGGTGCTTAATAAATAAAAGATATTATTTTAGTCATTGTAAACATGCAACATATCAACAACAAAAAAATAAAAAAATTCCGTGGACGCTTCCTACAAGGCTTGGCTTCATATCTCAGGGGTTAGAGCAATGGTCTTGTAAACCAGGGGTCGTGTGTTCAAATCTCACTGGAGCCTTTGCAAGTGCGTTTTCTTCAGATCACAAGCTATTGAGTGGGACTCTCAAAAGCCCACTATTCCTCACTAGAACTTTGTATAAAAGTACCATAACACCAAATGGCTAGTTTAGGGACAGGGTTCTCATCTCCTGATGTGAATGTATATTTGTTATGTATGTTAACTGTCCCATTTAACTTGTACAGAGCTGCATAATTTGTTGGTGCTTAATAAATAAAAGATATTATTTTAGTCATTGTAAACATGCAACATATCAACAACAAAAAAATAAAAAAAATCCGTGGACGCTTCTTACAAGACTTGGCTTCATAGCTCAGGTCTTGTAAACCAGGGGTCTTGTAAACCAGGGGTCTTGTAAACCAGGGGTCGTGAGTTCAAATCTCACTGGAGCCTTTGCAAGTGCATTTTCTTGAGATCACAAAAGCCCACCATTCCTCACTAGAACTTTGTATAAAAGTACCATAACACTAAATGGCTAGTTTAGGGACAGGGTTCTCATCTCCTAATGTGAATGTATATTTGTTATGTATGTTAACTGTCCCATTTAACTTGTACAGAGCTGCATAATTTGTTGGTGCTTAATAAATAAAAGATATTATTTTAGTCATTGTAAACATGCAACATATCAACAACAAAAAAAATAAAAAAATTCCGTGGACGGTTCCTACTAGACTTGGCTTCATATCTCAGGTGTTAGAGCAATGGTCTTGTAAACCAGGGATCGTGTGTTCAAATCTCACTGGAGCCTTTGCAAGTGCATTTTCTTGAGATCACAAGCTATTGAGTGGGACTCTCAAAAGCCCACTATTCCTCACTAGAACTTTGTATAAAAGTACCATAACACCAAATGGCTAGTTTAGGGACAGGGTTCTCATCTCCTGATGTGAATGTATATTTGTTATGTATGTTAACTGTCCCATTTAACTTGTACAGAGCTGCATAATTTGTTGGTGCTTAATAAATAAAAGATATTATTTTAGTCATTGTAAACATGCAACATATCAACAACAAAAAAATAAAAAAAATCCGTGGACGATTCTTACAAGACTTGGCTTCATAGCTCAGGTCTTGTAAACCAGGGGTCCTGTAAACCAGGGGTCGTGAGTTCAAGTCTCACTGGAGCCTTTGCAAGTGCATTTTCTTGAGATCACAAGCTATTGAGTGGGACTCTCAAAAGCCCACTATTCCTCACTAGAACTTTGTATAAAAGTACCATAACACTAAATGGCTAGTTTAGTTGTTGGTGCTTAATAAATAAAAGATATTTTTTTAGTCATTGTAAACATGCAACATATCAACAACAAAAAAATTAAAAAAATCCGTGGACGCGTCTTACAAGACTTGGCTTCATAGCTCAGGTCTTGTAAACCAGGGGTCGTGATTTCAAATCTCACTGGAGCCTTTGCAAGTGCATTTTCTTGAGATCACAAGCTATTGAGTGGGACTCTCAAAAGCCCACTATTCCTCACTAGAACTTTGTATAAAAGTACCATAACACTAAATGGCTAGTTTAGGGACAGGGTTCTCATCTCCTGATGTGAATGTATATTTGTTATGTATGTTAACTGTCACATTTAACTTGTACAGAGCTGCATATTTGTTGGTGCTTAATAAATAAAAGATATTATTTTAGTCATTGTAAACATGCAACATATCAACAACAAAAAAATTAAAAAACATCCGTGGACACTTCTTTAAAGACTTGTCTTCATAGCTCAGGGGTTAGAGCACTGGTCTTGTAAACCAGGGATCGTGTGTTCAAATCTCATTGGAACCTTTGCAAGTGTGTTTTCTTGAGATCACAAGCTATTGAGTGGGACTCTCAAAAGCCCACTATTCCTCACTAGAACTTTGTATAAAAGTACCATAACACTAAATGGCTAGTTTAAACCAGGGGTCGTGAGTTCAAGTCTCACAGGAACCTTTGCAAGTGCATTTTCTTGAGATCACAAGCTATTGAGTGGGACTCTCAAAAGCCCACTATTCCTCACTAGAACTTTGTATAAAAGTACCATAACACCAAATGGCTAGTTTAGGGACAGGGTTCTCATCTCCTGATGTGAATGTATATTTGTTATGTATGTTAACTGTCCCATTTAACTTGTACAGAGCTGCATAATTTGTTGGTGCTTAATAAATAAAAGATATTATTTTAGTCATTGTAAACATGCAACATATCAACAACAAAAAAATAAAAAAAATCCGTGGACGATTCTTACAAGACTTGGCTTCATAGCTCAGGTCTTGTAAACCAGGGGTCCTGTAAACCAGGGGTCGTGTGTTCAAGTCTCACTGGAGCCTTTGCAAGTGCATTTTCTTGAGATCACAAGCTATTGAGTGGGACTCTCAAAAGCCCACTATTCCTCACTAGAACTTTGTATAAAAGTACCATAACACTAAATGGCTAGTTTAGTTGTTGGTGCTTAATAAATAAAAGATATTTTTTTAGTCATTGTAAACATGCAACATATCAACAACAAAAAAATTAAAAAAATCCGTGGACGCGTCTTACAAGACTTGGCTTCATAGCTCAGGTCTTGTAAACCAGGGGTCGTGATTTCAAATCTCACTGGAGCCTTTGCAAGTGCATTTTCTTGAGATCACAAGCTATTGAGTGGGACTCTCAAAAGCCCACTATTCCTCACTAGAACTTTGTATAAAAGTACCATAACACTAAATGGCTAGTTTAGGGACAGGGCTCTTACAAGACTTGGCTTCATAGCTCAGGGGTTAGAGCACTGGTCTTGTAAACCAGGGGTTGTGAGTTCAAATCTCACTGGAGCCTTTGCAAGTGCGTTTTCTTGAGATCACAAGCTATTGAGTCGGACTCTCAAAAGCCCACTATTCCTCACTAGAACTTTGTATAAAAGTGCCATAACACTAAATGGCTAGTTTAGGGACAGGGTTCTCATCTCCTGATGCGTGTGTATATTTGTTATGTATGTTAACTGTCCCATTCAACTTGTACAGAGCTGCATAATTTGTTGGTGCTTAATAAATAAAAGATATTATTTTAGTCATTATAAACATGCAACATATCAACAACAAAAAAATAAAAAAATTCCGTGGACGCTTCCTGCAAGACTTTGCTTCATATCTCAGGGGTTAGAACAATGGTCTTGTAAACCAGGGGTCGTGTGTTCAAATCTCACTGGAGCCTTTGCAAGTGCATTTTCTTGAGATCACAAGCTATTGAGTGGGACTCTCAAAAGCCCACTATTCCTCACTAGAACTTTGTATAAAAGTACCATAACACTAAATGGCTAGTTTAGGGACAGGGTTCTCATCTCCTGATGCATGTGTATATTTGTTATGTATGTTAACTGTCCCATTCAACTTGTACAGAGCTGCATAATTTGTTGGTGCTTAATAAATAAAATATATTATTTTAGTCATTGTAAACATGCAACATATCAACAACAAAAAAATAAAAAAATTCCGTGGACGCTTCTTACAAGACTTGGATTCATATCTCAGAGGTTAGAGCAATGGTCTTGTAAACCAGGGGTCGTGTGTTCAAATCTCACTGGAGCCTTTGCAAGTGCATTTTCTTCAGATCACAAGCTATTGAGTGGGACTCTCAAAAGCCCACTATTCCTCACTAGAACTTTGTATAAAAGTACCATAACACCAAATGGCTAGTTTAGGGACAGGGTTCTCATCTCCTGATGTGAATGTATATTTGTTATGTATGTTAACTGTCCCATTTAACTTGTACAGAGCTGCATAATTTGTTGGTGCTTAATAAATAAAAGATATTATTTTAGTCATTGTAAACATGCAACATATCAACAACAAAAAAATAAAAAAAATCCGTGGACGCTTCTTACAAGACTTGGCTTCATAGCTCAGGTCTTGTAAACCAGGGGTCGTGAGTTCAAATCTCACTGGAGCCTTTGCAAGTGCATTTTCTTGAGATCACAAGCTATTGAGTTGGACTCTCAAAAGCCCACTATTCCTCACTATAACTTTGCATAAAAGTACCATAACACTAAATGGCTAGTTTAAACCAGGGGTCGTGAGTTCAAATCTCACTGGAACCTTTGCGAGTGCATTTTCTTGAGATCACAAGCTATTGAGTGGGACTCTCAAAAGCCCACTATTCCTCACTAGAACTTTGTATAAAAGTACCATAACACTAAATGGCTAGTTTAGTTGTTGGTGCTTAATAAATAAAAGATATTATTTTAGTCATTGTAAACATGCAACATATCAACAACAAAAAAATAAAAAAAATCCGTGGATGCTTCTTACAAGACTTGGCTTCATAGCTCAGGTCTTGTAAACCAGGGGTCTTGTAAACCAGGGTTCATGAGTTCAAATCTCACTGGAACCTTTGCGAGTGCGTTTTCTTGAGATCACAAGCTATTGAGTGGGACTCTCAAAAGCCCACTATTCCTCACTACAACTTTGTATAAAAGTACCATAACACTAAATGGCTAGTTTAGTTGTTGGTGCTTAATAAATAAAAGATATTATTTTAGTCATTGTAAACATGCAACATATCAACAACAAAAAAATAAAAAAAATCTGTGGACGCGTCTTACAAGACTTGGCTTCATAACTCAGGTCTTGTAAACCAGGGGTCTTGTAAACCAGGGGTCGTGAGTTCAAATCTCACTGGAGCCTTTGCAAGTGCATTTTCTTGAGATCACAAGCTATTGAGTGGGACTCTCAAAAGCCCCCTATTCCTCACTAGAACTTTGTATAAAAGTACCATAACACTAAATGGCTAGTTTAAACCAGGGGTCGTGAGTTCAAATCTCACTGGAACCTTTGCGAGTGCGTTTTCTTGAGATCACAAGCTATTGAGTGGGACTCTCAAAAGCCCACTATTCCTCACTAGAACTTTGTATAAAAGTACCATAACACTAAATGGCTAGTTTAGTTGTTGGTGCTTAATAAATAAAAGATATTATTTTAGTCATTGTAAACATGCAACATATCAACAGCAAAAAAATAACAAAAATCCGTGGACGCGTCTTACAAGATTTGGCTTCATAGCTCAGGTCTTGTAAACCAGGGGTCTTGTAAACCAGGGGTCGTGAGTTCAAATCTCACTGGAGCCTTTGCAAGTGCATTTTCTTGAGATCACAAAAGCCCACCATTCCTCACTAGAACTTTGTATAAAAGTACCATAACACTAAATGGCTAGTTTAGGGACAGGGTTCTCATCTCCTGATGTGTGTGTATATTTGTTATGTATGTTAACTGTCCCATTCAACTTGTACAGAGCTGCATAATTTGTTGGTGCTTAATAAATAAAAGATATTATTTTAGTCATTGTAAACATGCAACATATCACCAACAAAAAAATAAAAAAAATCCGTGCACGCTTCTTACAAGACTTGGCTTCATATCTCAGGGGTTAGAGCACTGGTCTTGTAAACCAGGGGTCGTGTGTTCAAAACTCACTGGAGCCTTTGCAAGTGCGTTTTCTTGAGATCACAAGCTATTGAGTGGGACTCTCAAAAGCCCGCTATTCCTAACTAGAACTTTGTATAAAAGTACCATAACACCAAATGGCTAGTTTAGGGACAGGGTTCTCATCTCCTGATGTGAATGTATATTTGTTATGTATGTTAACTGTCCCATTTAACTTGTACAGAGCTGCATAATTTGTTGGTGCTTAATAAATAAAAGATATTATTTTAGTCATTGTAAACATGCAACATATCAACAACAAAAAAATAAAAAAAATCCGTGCACGCTTCTTACAAGACTTGGCTTCATAGCTCAGGTCTTGTAATCCAGGGGTCGTGTGTTCAAATCTCACTGGAGCCTTTGCAAGTGCATTTTCTTGAGATCACAAACTATTGAGTGGGACTCTCAAAAGCCCACTATTCTTCACTAGAACTTTGTATAAAAGTACCATAACACTAAATGGCTAGTTTAACCCCTTCGCGACCTTTGCCGGTTCAGGACCGTCATAACAAGAAGGTCACTAAATGACCTTTGACGGTCCTGAACCGTCAAAAAATTAAATAAGCTTAGAAAGTGATCAAGGATCACTTTCTTCGCTTAAACGGCCTTGCTGCAATGCCTCGATGTCGAGGCATTCAGCAAGGCCGAGATCGGCATCGGGGGCCATGTCTGGCCCCTCCCCGGGGCGTCAACAGCCGCCATACATTGTATGGCGGCGGACGCCCGTTTTAAAAGCGTTTAGGAGGCGATCAACGATCGCCTCCTAAACTTAAATGGTGTCGCTGGAATGCCTCGATCAGGAGGCATCCAGCGACACCAAACACTTACCTCTGGGTGGGCTGTGACCGCTCCGGAGAGCGGTCACAGCCGCCGCTGCCGGTGATCTTCGCCATCAAGCAAGATGGCGGCGGCCCGGGAAATAAAACAATAAAGACGAAAAAGTTCGCTAGAGGGTCTCCAGACCCTCTAGAGAACTGGCTCCACTTGCTGGTTGAATACAGGTACTGCATTCAACCATGCAAGTCAATGGAGCCCAGCTTTCTAATCACTATGTGATTAGTAAAATATTAAAAAAAAATAAAAAAAAATAAAAAATGGAAAAAAAAATTAAAAAAAAATGTGCTAACATTTAAAAATAATTATGCAGTGATGTCACTAGATGAACCATCCAGTACCAGCAAAATGTGTAAAAAAAAATATAAAAAAAGTATTAAAAAAATAAAATAAAATTAAAAAATAAAGTTTATTATTTTGAGCAAGTGCTAAAAATTCTCAAAAATCTCAACAAAGAGTTAAAATAAAAGCACTTCAAATACCCAAGGGGTGTCTAATATATAAAAAAAATGGCTGATGGGGTAAATTGGAGTGGCCTAGCTCAAATATAGGGCATAGGTACAGACTGACCAAAATGGAGAAAAAAAGCGCACTTCCCAAATGTGGCATTTTAAATCTGAAACAACCCGACAAACCCATGCATGTCGGGTATCACTGCACTCAGGAGATGTTCCTGAACACACATTGGCGTGTTGTTTGACAGTGGCATATACCAGGACCTGTATATCTATAACTAAAGTACAATTTGTGTGAAAAAAAAAAAAAAAATTACTATTACAAAGTTTGACAAAGTGTAGTTCTATAATTGGTGCATGGAAAGGGTTAAAATAACAGCATTTGGAATACCCTGGGGTGTCTAGTTTTCAAAAATATATGGTTTGAATGGGTTAAATTGAGTTAACCGGCTTCAAAGATATTCCAAAGAGGAGAGGGAGGCACAATGACCAAATGACCACCTGAATTACGCATGCCCCAAAAGTAGCCTTTTACCAGCCAAACAATCTGACAAACCCATGCATGTGGGGTATCGCTGTACTCAGGAGATGTTGCTGAACACACATTGGGGTGTTGTTTGACAGTGACATATACCAGCACCTGTATATCTATAACTAAAGTACAATTTGTGTGGAAAAAAAAATAAAAAAAATTACTATTACAAAGTTTGACAAAGTGTAGTTGTATAATTGGTGCATGGAAAGGGTTAAAATAACAGCATTTGGAATACCCTGGGGTGTCTAGTTTTCAAAAATATATGGTTTGAATGGGTTAAATTGAGTTAACCGGCTTCAAAGATGTTCCAAAGAGGAGATGGAGGCAGACTGACCAGATTTGTTAAAAAAGATTTGGAAATCATAAAACGCTGCTTGTACTTATTGCCCTATAACTTACAAAAAACAGCAAAAAAACATAAAAACATTGGGTATTTCTAAACTCAGGACAAGTAGTAGAATCTATTTAGCTAGTTTTTTTACTTGCTTTTTTAGGTGAGTAAAAGATTTTTCAAATAAAAGTCATAAAATGTGTTTTTTTTTCAATTTTTCACCATGTTTTTTTTATTTTTTTTATAGTAAATAAGATGATACGATCAAAATAATGGTATCTGAAGAAAGCCCATCTTGTCCTGAAAAAAACAATATATAACTTATGTGGGTACACTAAATGGGTGAGGAGAAAATTACAGCTGAACACAAGCACCACAAAAGTGTCAAAACAGCCTCGGTCCCACAGGGTACAAAACGAAAAATGAGCCCGGTCCTTAAGGGGTTAAACCAGGGGTCGTGAGTTCAAATCTCACTGGAACCTTTGCGAGTGCGTTTTCTTGAGATCACAAGCTATTGAGTGGGACTCTCAAAAGCCCACTATTCCTCACTAGAACTTTGTATAAAAGTACCATAACACTAAATGGCTAGTTTAGGGACAGGGTTCTCATCTCCTGATGCGTGTGTATATTTGTTATGTATGTTAACTGTCCCATTCAACTTGGACAGAGCTGTATAATTTGTTGGTGCTTAATAAATAAAAGATATTATTTTAGTCATTGTAAATATGCAACATATCAACAACAAAAAAATAAAAAAAATGAGTGGACACTTCCTACAAGACTTGGCTTCATAGCTCAGGGGTTAGAGCACTGGTCATGTAAACCAGGGGTCGTGTGTTCAAATCTCACTGGAGCCTTTGCAAGTGCATTTTCTTGAGATCACAAGCTATTGAGTGGGACTCTCAAAAGCCCACTATTCCTCACTAGAACTTTGTATAAAAGTACCATAACACTAAATGGCTAGTTTAAACCAGGGGTCGTGAGTTCAAGTCTCACTGGAACCTTTGCAAGTGCATTTTCTTGAGATCACAAGCTATTGAGTGGGACTCTCAAAAGCCCACTATTCCTCACTAGAACTTTGTATAAAAGTACCATAACACTAAATGGCTAGTTTAAACCAGGGGTCGTGAGTTCAAATCTCACTGGAACCTTTGCGAGTGCGTTTTCTTGAGATCACAAGCTATTGAGTGGGACTCTCAAAAGCCCACTATTCCTCACTAGAACTTTGTATAAAAGTACCATAACACTAAATGGCTAGTTTAGGGACAGGGTTCTCATCTCCTAATGTGAATGTATATTTGTTATGAATGTTAACTGTCCCATTTAACTTGTACAGAGTTGCATAATTTGTTGGTGCTTAATAAATAAAAGATATTATTTTAGTCATTGTAAACATGCAACATATCAACAACAAAAAAATAAAAAAATTCCGTGGACGCTTCCTACAAGGCTTGGCTTCATATCTCAGGGGTTAGAGCAATGGTCTTGTAAACCAGGGGTCGTGTGTTCAAATCTCACTGGAGCCTTTGCAAGTGCGTTTTCTTCAGATCACAAGCTATTGAGTGGGACTCTCAAAAGCCCACTATTCCTCACTAGAACTTTGTATAAAAGTACCATAACACCAAATGGCTAGTTTAGGGACAGGGTTCTCATCTCCTGATGTGAATGTATATTTGTTATGTATGTTAACTGTCCCATTTAACTTGTACAGAGCTGCATAATTTGTTGGTGCTTAATAAATAAAAGATATTATTTTAGTCATTGTAAACATGCAACATATCAACAACAAAAAAATAAAAAAAATCCGTGGACGCTTCTTACAAGACTTGGCTTCATAGCTCAGGTCTTGTAAACCAGGGGTCTTGTAAACCAGGGGTCGTGAGTTCAAATCTCACTGGAGCCTTTGCAAGTGCATTTTCTTGAGATCACAAAAGCCCACCATTCCTCACTAGAACTTTGTATAAAAGTACCATAACACTAAATGGCTAGTTTAGGGACAGGGTTCTCATCTCCTAATGTGAATGTATATTTGTTATGTATGTTAACTGTCCCATTTAACTTGTACAGAGCTGCATAATTTGTTGGTGCTTAATAAATAAAAGATATTATTTTAGTCATTGTAAACATGCAACATATCAACAACAAAAAAATAAAAAAATTCCGTGGACGGTTCCTACTAGACTTGGCTTCATATCTCAGGTGTTAGAGCAATGGTCTTGTAAACCAGGGATCGTGTGTTCAAATCTCACTGGAGCCTTTGCAAGTGCATTTTCTTGAGATCACAAGCTATTGAGTGGGACTCTCAAAAGCCCACTATTCCTCACTAGAACTTTGTATAAAAGTACCATAACACTAAATGGCTAGTTTAAACCAGGGGTCGTGAGTTCAAGTCTCACAGGAACCTTTGCAAGTGCATTTTCTTGAGATCACAAGCTATTGAGTGGGACTCTCAAAAGCCCACTATTCCTCACTAGAACTTTGTATAAAAGTACCATAACACCAAATGGCTAGTTTAGGGACAGGGTTCTCATCTCCTGATGTGAATGTATATTTGTTATGTATGTTAACTGTCCCATTTAACTTGTACAGAGCTGCATAATTTGTTGGTGCTTAATAAATAAAAGATATTATTTTAGTCATTGTAAACATGCAACATATCAACAACAAAAAAATAAAAAAAATCCGTGGACGATTCTTACAAGACTTGGCTTCATAGCTCAGGTCTTGTAAACCAGGGGTCCTGTAAACCAGGGGTCGTGAGTTCAAGTCTCACTGGAGCCTTTGCAAGTGCATTTTCTTGAGATCACAAGCTATTGAGTGGGACTCTCAAAAGCCCACTATTCCTCACTAGAACTTTGTATAAAAGTACCATAACACTAAATGGCTAGTTTAGTTGTTGGTGCTTAATAAATAAAAGATATTTTTTTAGTCATTGTAAACATGCAACATATCAACAACAAAAAAATTAAAAAAATCCGTGGACGCGTCTTACAAGACTTGGCTTCATAGCTCAGGTCTTGTAAACCAGGGGTCTTGTAAACCAGGGGTCGTGAGTTCAAGTCTCACTGGAGCCTTTGCAAGTGCATTTTCTTGAGATCACAAGCTATTGAGTGGGACTCTCAAAAGCCCACTATTCCTCACTAGAACTTTGTATAAAAGTACCATAACACTAAATGGCTAGTTTAAACCAGGGGTCGTGAGTTCAAATCTCACTGGAACCTTTGCGAGTGCATTTTCTTGAGATCACAAGCTATTGAGTGGGACTCTCAAAAGCCCACTATTCCTCACTAGAACTTTGTATAAAAGTACCATCACACTAAATGGACGCTTCTTACAAGACTTGGCTTCATAGCTCAGGGGTTAGAGCACTGGTTTTGTAAACCAGGGGTCGTGTGTTCAAATCTCACTGGAGCCATTGCAAGTGCATTTTCTTCAGATCACAAGCTATTGAGTGGGACTCTCAAAAGCCCACCATTCCTCACTAGAACTTTGTATAAAAGTACCATAACACTAAAATGGCTAGTTTAGGGACAGGGTTCTCATCTCCTGATGCGTGTGTATAGTTGTTATGTATGTTAACTGTCCCATTCAACTTGTACAGAGCTGCATAATTTGTTGGTGCTTAATAAATAAAAGATATTATTTTAGTCATTATAAACATGCAACATATCAACAACAAAAAAATAAAAAAATTCCGTGGACGCTTCCTACAAGACTTGGCTTCATATCTCAGGGGTTAGAGCACTGGTCTTGTAAACCAGGGGTCGTGAGTTCAAGTCTCACTGGAGCCTTTGCAAGTGCATTTTCTTGAGATCACAAGCTATTGAGTGGGACTCTCAAAAGCCCACTATTCCTCACTAGAACTTTGTATAAAAGTACCATAACACCAAATGGCTAGTTTAAACCAGGGGTCGTGAGTTCAAATCTCACTGGAACCTTTGCGAGTGCGTTTTCTTGAGATCACAAGCTATTGAGTGGGACTCTCAAAAGCCCACTATTCCTCACTAGAACTTTGTATAAAAGTACCATAACACTAAATGGCTAGTTTAGTTGTTGGTGCTTAATAAATAAAAGATATTATTTTAGTCATTGTAAACATGCAACATATCAACAGCAAAAAAATAACAAAAATCCGTGGACGCGTCTTACAAGACTTGGCTTCATAGCTCAGGTCTTGTAAACCAGGGGTCTTGTAAACCAGGGGTCGTGAGTTCAAATCTCACTGGAGCCTTTGCAAGTGCGTTTTCTTGAGATCACAAAAGCCCACCATTCCTCACTAGAACTTTGTATAAAAGTACCATAACACTAAATGGCTAGTTTAGGGACAGGGTTCTCATCTCCTAATGTGAATGTATATTTGTTATGTATGTTAACTGTCCCATTTAACTTGTACAGAGCTGCATAATTTGTTGGTGCTTAATAAATAAAAGATATTATTTTAGTCATTGTAAACATGCAACATATCAACAACAAAAAAATAAAAAAATTCCGTGGACGCTTCCTACTAGACTTGGCTTCATATCTCAGGTGTTAGAGCAATGGTCTTGTAAACCAGGGGTCGTGTGTTGAAATCTCACTGGAGTCTTTGCAAGTGCATTTTCTTGAGATCACAAGCTATTGAGTGGGACTCTCAAAAGCCCACTATTCCTCACTAGAACTTTGTATAAAAGTACCATAACACTAAATGGCTAGTTTAAACCAGGGGTCGTGAGTTCAAATCTCACTGGAACCTTTGCGAGTGCATTTTCTTGAGATCACAAGCTATTGAGTGGGACTCTCAAAAGCCCACTATTCCTCACTAGAACTTTGTATAAAAGTACCATAACACTAAATGGCTAGTTTAAACCAGGGGTCGTGAGTTCAAATCTCACTGGAACCTTTGCGAGTGCATTTTCTTGAGATCACAAGCTATTGAGTGGGACTCTCAAAAGCCCACTATTCCTCACTAGAACTTTGTATAAAAGTACCATCACACTAAATGGACGCTTCTTACAAGACTTGGCTTCATAGCTCAGGGGTTAGAGCACTGGTTTTGTAAACCAGGGGTCGTGTGTTCAAATCTCACTGGAGCCATTGCAAGTGCGTTTTCTTCAGATCACAAGCTATTGAGTGGGACTCTCAAAAGCCCACCATTCCTCACTAGAACTTTGTATAAAAGTACCATAACACTAAAATGGCTAGTTTAGGGACAGGGTTCTCATCTCCTGATGCGTGTGTATAGTTGTTATGTATGTTAACTGTCCCATTCAACTTGTACAGAGCTGCATAATTTGTTGGTGCTTAATAAATAAAAGATATTATTTTAGTCATTGTAAACATGCAACATATCAACAACAAAAAAATAAAAAAATTCCGTGGACGCTTCCTACAAGACTTGGCTTCATATCTCAGGGGTTAGAGCACTGGTCTTGTAAACCAGGGGTCGTGAGTTCAAGTCTCACTGGAGCCTTTGCAAGTGCATTTTCTTGAGATCACAAGCTATTGAGTGGGACTCTCAAAAGCCCACTATTCCTCACTAGAACTTTGTATAAAAGTACCATAACACCAAATGGCTAGTTTAAACCAGGGGTCGTGAGTTCAAATCTCACTGGAACCTTTGCAAGTGCGTTTTCTTGAGATCACAAGCTATTGAGTGGGACTCTCAGAAGCCCACTATTCCTCACTAGAACTTTGTATAAAAGTTCCATAACACTAAATGGCTAGTTTAGTTGTTGGTGCTTAATAAATAAAAGATATTATTTTAGTCATTGTAAACATGCAACATATCAACAGCAAAAAAATAACAAAAATCCGTGGACGCGTCTTACAAGACTTGGCTTCATAGCTCAGGTCTTGTAAACCAGGGGTCTTGTAAACCAGGGGTCGTGAGTTCAAATCTCACTGGAGCCTTTGCAAGTGCATTTTCTTGAGATCACAAAAGCCCACCATTCCTCACTAGAACTTTGTATAAAAGTACCATAACACTAAATGGCTAGTTTAGGGACAGGGTTCTCATCTCCTAATGTGAATGTATATTTGTTATGTATGTTAACTGTCCCATTTAACTTGTACGGAGCTGCATAATTTGTTGGTGCTTAATAAATAAAAGATATTATTTTAGTCATTGTAAACATGCAACATATCAACAACAAAAAAATAAAAAAATTCCGTGGACGCTTCCTACTAGACTTGGCTTCATATCTCAGGTGTTAGAGCAATGGTCTTGTAAACCAGGGGTCGTGTGTTCAAATCTCACTGGAGCCTTTGCAAGTGCATTTTCTTGAGATCACAAGCTATTGAGTGGGACTCTCAAAAGCCCACTATTCCTCACTAGAACTTTGTATAAAAGTACCATAACACTAAATGGCTAGTTTAGGGACAGGGTTCTCATCTCCTGATGTGAATGTATATTTGTTATGTATGTTAACTGTCACATTTAACTTGTACAGAGCTGCATATTTGTTGGTGCTTAATAAATAAAAGATATTATTTTAGTCATTGTAAACATGCAACATATCAACAACAAAAAAATAAAAAAACATCCGTGGACACTTCTTAAAAGACTTGTCTTCATAGCTCAGGGGTTAGAGCACTGGTCTTGTAAACCAGGGATCGTGTGTTCAAATCTCACTGGAGCCTTTGCAAGTGTGTTTTCTTGAGATCACAAGCTATTGAGTGGGACTCTCAAAAGCCCACTATTCCTCACTAGAACTTTGTATAAAAGTACCATAACACTAAATGGCTAGTTTAAACCAGGGGTCGTGAGTTCAAGTCTCACTGGAACCTTTGCAAGTGCATTTTCTTGAGATCACAAGCTATTGAGTGGGACTCTCAAAAGCCCACTATTCCTCACTAGAACTTTGTATAAAAGTACCATAACACCAAATGGCTAGTTTAGGGACAGGGTTCTCATCTCCTGATGTGAATGTATATTTGTTATGTATGTTAACTGTCCCATTTAACTTGTAAAGAGCTGCATAATTTGTTGGTGCTTAATAAATAAAAGATATTATTTTAGTCATTGTAAACATGCAACATATCAACAACAAAAAAATAAAAAAAATCCGTGGACGATTCTTACAAGACTTGGCTTCATAGCTCAGGTCTTGTAAACCAGGGGTCTTGTAAACCAGGGGTCGTGAGTTCAAGTCTCACTGGAGCCTTTGCAAGTGCATTTTCTTGAGATCACAAGCTATTGAGTGGGACTCTCAAAAGCCCACTATTCCTCACTAGAACTTTGTATAAAAGTACCATAACACTAAATGGCTAGTTTAGTTGTTGGTGCTTAATAAATAAAAGATATTTTTTTAGTCATTGAAAACATGCAACATATCAACAACAAAAAAATAAAAAAAATCCGTGGACGCGTCTTACAAGACTTGGCTTCATAGCTCAGGTCTTGTAAACCAGGGGTCGTGATTTCAAATCTCACTGGAGCCTTTGCAAGTGCATTTTCTTGAGAGCATTCTATGGTCTAACACTAAATGGCTAGTTTAGGGACAGGGTTTTACAAGACTTGGCTTCATAGCTCAGGGGTTAGAGCACTGGTCTTGTAAACCAGGGGTCGTGTGTTCAAAACTCACTGGAGCCTTTGCAAGTGCATTTTCTTGAGATCACAAGCTATTGAGTGGGACTCTCAAAAGCCCACTATTCCTAACTAGAACTTTGTATAAAAGTACCATAACACCAAATGGCTCGTTTAGGGACAGGGTTCTCATCTCCTGATGTGAATGTATATTTGTTATGTATGTTAACTGTCCCATTTAACTTGTACAGAGCTGCATAATTTGTTGGTGCTTAATAAATAAAAGATATTATTTTAGTCATTGTAAACATGCAACATATCAACAACAAAAAAATAAAAAAAATCCGTGCACGCTTCTTACAAGACTTGGCTTCATAGCTCAGGTCTTGTAATCCAGGGGTCGTGTGTTCAAATCTCACTGGAGCCTTTGCAAGTGCATTTTCTTGAGATCACAAACTATTGAGTGGGACTCTCAAAAGCCCACTATTCTTCACTAGAACTTTGTATAAAAGTACCATAACACTAAATGGCTAGTTTAACCCCTTCGCGACCTTTGCCGGTTCAGGACCGTCATAACAAGAAGGTCACTAAATGACCTTTGACGGTCCTGAACCGTCAAAAAATTAAATAAGCTTAGAAAGTGATCAAGGATCACTTTCTTCGCTTAAACGGCCTTGCTGCAATGCCTCGATGTCGAGGCATTCAGCAAGGCCGAGATCGGCATCGGGGGCCATGTCTGGCCCCTCCCCGGGGCGTCAACAGCCGCCATACATTGTATGGCGGCGGACGCCCGTTTTAAAAGCGTTTAGGAGGCGATCAACGATCGCCTCCTAAACTTAAATGGTGTCGCTGGAATGCCTCGATCAGGAGGCATCCAGCGACACCAAACACTTACCTCTGGGTGGGCTGTGACCGCTCCGGAGAGCGGTCACAGCCGCCGCTGCCGGTGATCTTCGCCATCAAGCAAGATGGCGGCGGCCCGGGAAATAAAACAATAAAGACGAAAAAGTTCGCTAGAGGGTCTCCAGACCCTCTAGAGAACTGGCTCCACTTGCTGGTTGAATACAGGTACTGCATTCAACCATGCAAGTCAATGGAGCCCAGCTTTCTAATCACTATGTGATTAGTAAAATATTAAAAAAAAATAAAAAAAAATAAAAAATGGAAAAAAAAATTAAAAAAAAATGTGCTAACATTTAAAAATAATTATGCAGTGATGTCACTAGATGAACCATCCAGTACCAGCAAAATGTGTAAAAAAAAATATAAAAAAAGTATTAAAAAAATAAAATAAAATTAAAAAATAAAGTTTATTATTTTGAGCAAGTGCTAAAAATTCTCAAAAATCTCAACAAAGAGTTAAAATAAAAGCACTTCAAATACCCAAGGGGTGTCTAATATATAAAAAAAATGGCTGATGGGGTAAATTGGAGTGGCCTAGCTCAAATATAGGGCATAGGTACAGACTGACCAAAATGGAGAAAAAAAGCGCACTTCCCAAATGTGGCATTTTAAATCTGAAACAACCCGACAAACCCATGCATGTCGGGTATCACTGCACTCAGGAGATGTTCCTGAACACACATTGGCGTGTTGTTTGACAGTGGCATATACCAGGACCTGTATATCTATAACTAAAGTACAATTTGTGTGAAAAAAAAAAAAAAAATTACTATTACAAAGTTTGACAAAGTGTAGTTCTATAATTGGTGCATGGAAAGGGTTAAAATAACAGCATTTGGAATACCCTGGGGTGTCTAGTTTTCAAAAATATATGGTTTGAATGGGTTAAATTGAGTTAACCGGCTTCAAAGATATTCCAAAGAGGAGAGGGAGGCACAATGACCAAATGACCACCTGAATTACGCATGCCCCAAAAGTAGCCTTTTACCAGCCAAACAATCTGACAAACCCATGCATGTGGGGTATCGCTGTACTCAGGAGATGTTGCTGAACACACATTGGGGTGTTGTTTGACAGTGACATATACCAGCACCTGTATATCTATAACTAAAGTACAATTTGTGTGGAAAAAAAAATA
>JALMGF010000018.1:9927500-10145000 GCA_023333645.1 Sceloporus occidentalis | reverse complement strand
AAAAAAATAAAAAAAATCCGTGGACACTTCTTACAAGACTTGGCTTCATAGCTCAGGGGGTTAGAGCACTGGTCTTGTAAACCAGGGGTCGTGAGTTCAAATCTCACTGGAGCCTTTGCAAGTGCGTTTTCTTGAGATCACAAGCTATTGAGTGGGACTCTCAAAAGCCAACTATTCCTCACTAGAACTTTGTATAAAAGTACCATAACACTAAATGGCTAGTTTAGGGACAGGGTTCTCATCTCCTGATGCATGTGTATATTTGTTATGTATGTTAACTGCCCCATTCAACTTGTACAAAGCTGCATAATTTGTTGGTGCTTAATAAATAAAAGATAATATTTCAGTCATTTAACCCCTTCAGGACCAGGATTTTTTAACTAGGGTGTCGCTAAAGGACCGGAGCCGTTTTTGTGTTTTTGCCATGTCTTTCTTCAACTGTAATTTCCCTCTTATCAATTGGTGCACCCACACAACTCATATATTGTTTTTTTCAGCACAAGTAGGGCTTTCATTTGTACTTTGGGTAGTACATTGTTTTGTTTGAAATAAACTGGAAAAAGTGGGGAAAAAATGAAAAAAAACACATTTTTTACTGTTTTGTATACATACAAATTGTACACAGATTGAACCAATGGGAAAAAATTATCCCAAATATATTCATTAAGTTGTCCTGATTTGGAAACCACCCAACATGGCCAGGATTTTTATCTATTTTGACCAGTATAGGGCAAATATTGCAAGGCATGCATCACGTTTTTGATTTTTTTTTTCAAATTTGGCATGGTAGTCTAATAACTGCAATAGTTGTCACAGATACTGATTATCCCCCCAAAATTATATGTTTATGAACAGTAGATAAGTCAAGGTGTACAACTAGGTATTTTTATATTTTTTGGGGTTTTTTGCATATGTTGCAGTGTTGCTTTAGATTTTATATTATATTTTGTATAGAATATGTGCAACTGCAGAAAAAAACTCATGTGGAGACCAAAGAACCCTGTCTCCCTGTCCCTGAAGCTGCCTCTGGCAGCTGGGACACAATCTCCCATAGACTGGAGATTGTAGGGGAGGAGTCTCTTTGATCAGTCCTACAGGACTGATCAAAGGACTTCTGGGGGCTCGTTTTTGCTGTTGCTGGTCTGCCTGGGCTTCCAAGCAGACCACCAGCAGCAGAGCCCCCTACAAAACGGGAATTAACCCCCGGCATTGAAGGGGTTAACGCTGCACTGATGCTCTCATGGAGCGATCAGGCAGCAGGGGGTGTTGGGTCAGGTCCCCACACCACCCCCTATCCCGGAAGCTGCCTGTGAAAAATCTGCAATCGCGGTTTCTGCTTAGAGAATCACTCCGTGGGAGTGATCGTGGGCAGACTCCTGGGCAGACAGCAGCAGCAGCACCCCCACGATCACCACGATTGTGGCGATGTGGGGCGGTTTTTGGAGGAGACGTACCTGGTACGTCCCGGTCTACCGGTGACCGGTAACCAGGAAGTACCAGGTACGTCCCGGACCTGAAGGGGTTAAGTGGTTGTTGGTGCCAGACGTGCTTGTCTAAGCATTTTGGATACTGCTGATCTACTGGGATTTTCACTCATAACCAGAGGAGCATGGGCAGGCTGGCACGAGATGACAGAAAGGTAACAGTAACTCAAATAACCACTCATTACAAGCAAGTAATGCAGAATACCATCTCTGAACGCACAACACGTCGAGCCTTGAAGCAGATGGGCTACAGAAGCAGAAGACCACACCGGGTGCCACTCCTGTCAGCTAAGAACAGGAAACTGAGACTACAATTTGCATAGGCTTACGAAAATTGGGCAATGGAAGACTGGAAGAACGTTGCCTGATGTCGTGAGTCTCGATTCCAGCTGCGACGTTCAGATGGCAGGGTCAGACTTTGGTGTAAACAACATGAAAGCATGGATCCTTCCTGCCTTGTATCAACGGCTCATGCTGGTGGTGGTGTAATGCTGTGGGGGAAATTTTCTTGGCATACTTTGGGCCCCTTAGTACCAATTGAGCATTGTTTAAACACGACAGCCTACCTGAGTATTGTTGCTGACCATGTCCATCCCTTTATGATCACAATGTACTCATCTTCTGATGGCTACTTCCAGACATCCATAACTGTGACATCATAGCTCAGGGATTAGAGCCCAGGTCTTGTAAATGGCGTTTAATATATACATATTAATGAATATTTCTTATGTATGTTAACTGTCCCATTTGACTTGTACAGCGCTGCGTAATTTGTTGGCCTTGGTCTCCCATATAGCGGCAGGGATGTGTAATTAACTTGTACAGTGCTGTGTAATTTGTTGGCACTTAATAAAAAAAAAAAGATAATACTATTTCATTCATTGTGAACATGCAAAATGGGTCAACATCTTTAAGCTACTACCAGTTTTCACTAATTACAGCTTCAGTAATTATAATGCGTTATATGTGAACTGACCTTAGAGAAGTTGTCCATTTCAGACATGTTACTAAACAAACCATAACCAAAATGTATTCACTTTTCTGAACACAAATGGCCCCAGAAAAAAAAACATTATGAACAGGCATTAAAAATAACACATCTATGTTTGCATGCCTTCATTGTATAAATCTCTACCACCTCTTCTAGTAGGATGTTCCACGTATCTACTATTCTACTATACTATTCTTTCAGCAAATTAAAAAAACCCTTACATTATTACATCTAGGCCTCTGACCCACTAGTTTTACACAATGGCATCTTATTCTGACATTTTCTCCATTGAAATAAATATTGTTTCTGTACTTAGAAACATTTAACTACATAACAAGCAATTTAACTAACACAGACCTTCTCTTCTATCCTCTAAGCTATGCATATTAAATATGTCAATACATTAAACACCATATATATATGGGTTATAATCTGTTGAAACCTGCTAACACAATAATTAAGTAATAATTTGTCTAACATGAACTAAGTGGACTTTAATAGCTTTTTTATTTAAAAAAAAAAAAAAAAAAGAGCACATACATTCTAATTAATAGAATAACAGAACATTTGTAGTTTAATTGACAAGCCAAATCAGTTAATGCAGTCATCATCCACCTTCTTTGTCCTAAAATTCATTTTTCAGTCTAAATTCTATTTTCAAAAAATCTTTAAAGAAACTTCACCCTTAAGGTTTGAATCCAATTATATCTACATTTTCCAGTAGAAAACTGTTAGGGAATCCAAAACGATCCGTTTGTGAGTGTTATGCCTAGGTATGAAATGACATTTTTTGATTGATATTTTCACTTCAAAGCAAAGGTCATGTTCTAAAATCCTTGATGGTTTTCACCGTTTAGAATTTTTAAAAAAGCATTTGAATGTCTCTAGCCTTTAATACATATTTTTCCACTTGAAACTTGTTAAGATGTCTTCAACATGAAAAGGTTGTGGAATATTCCTTAAAACATCCTAAAGGTCAATGTTGATATAATTGTCTTATAAGGGTTCTTAGTACAGAATAGAAAATTAATACAAGGTTAAGTTTAACACTTTTTCCGCATTCTTGAAGAAGAGTACAAAGTAGTCTGCTATTATGAAAAATGAATCAGATCTATTTTAAAATGTATAAACATAGCCAATTTTTTGCCTGTTTGTATCCATGGCCATACCTGTGGAGCCTTACCGTTTTTGCCTTAATCTAAGTGGGTTTATAGCCCTGCTTGAACGCCCTGAATGCCTTGGTGTCACCTTTGATTCTAACCTCAAGAAAGAGGAAGTTCTACTTAACGAGAGCTTCTTTTCCCTGTCAATCCCTGGTGACACTAAGGATAGACTCCTCCTCCGTACCTGATAGGGCAGGACTCAAAACTTTAAAAGGGCCCTCCCCTCCTACTAACACCAGTGAATACCAAAGACCACACAGGCAAAGCAATCTGATGCAACAAAATTTATTGAAAAGAAGGGAGGGAACAAAAACGTGTCACCAGGCATTGACAGGGAAAAGAAGCTCTCGGTAAGTAGAACTTCCTGTTTCCCTGCCATCCCAGGTGACACTAAGGATAGATTTACCAAAGAAGAAGGGTGGGCAAACTAAGGAGACAAAACAGCCTCAAGGACCTTCCGACCGAAAAGAGAGTCCTCCTGAGCCATCTGGTCGAGACGGTAATGCTGCACAAAAGGGTAGAGAGTCCGCCAAGTAGCCGCCTTGCAGATCTGGTCGGCCGAAAGACAACATCTTTCAGCCCAGGAAGTGGAGACTGCCCTAGTAGAGTGGGCACGGATCCCCACAGGAGCAGGTTGGCCGGCTGCAGAATATGCCAAGTTGATGGTTGCAACAATCCACTTAGCGATGGAAGACTTGGAGATACTGATGCCCCTGTTGGGCCCTGAAGAGGCCACGAATAAACGAGAGGACTTACGCAGGGGTAGAGTCCGTTCCAAATAGATGGTGAGGCATCTCTTCAGATCCAGAGTGTGAAGAACTTCTTCAGCCGAGCCAGGAGCAGGAAAAAAGGTAGGCAACACGATCTCCTGGTTCTTGTGGAAAGCCGACTGAACCTTGGGTGCGAACTCTGGCGGCAGAGAGAGAACCACCTTATCCGGGAAAAAACGGAGAAACGGTTCCTTCATAGACAATGCCTGGAGTTCACAAATCCGACGAGCGGAAGTAATCGCTACTAAGAAGGTCATCTTCAGCGATAATAGATACAGAGAAACCGACTGAAGAGGCTCAAAAGGAGGTAATGTGAGTCTTCGAAGGACGAGATTCAGGTCCCACGGAACCATCCTGGTGACCGAACGAGGACGTATCCTGACGATGGCCTTGGCAAAACGTCTGATCACAGGCAGAGATATAAGCTCGAACCCGAGGAGAGCACTGACGGCAGAAATCTGCACCCGGATCGTAGAAGGCTGAAGTCCACAGTCGAATCCTTCCTGGAGGAAATCCAGAACAGAGGCAGAGGAACAGGAAGTTGGCAAAATCCCCTTAGAACAACACCAACTGTGAAATCTCTTCCAGATCTTAATGTATCGCAGAGAGGTAACCTTCTTTCTACTCTGCAGAAGAGTCTCAGCCACATGACAAGAAAAACCATGCGCTCTCAGCAGTCCGTGTTCAATCTCCAGGCCGTCAGGTGGAACACGGCAGGGTTTGGGAGTAGGAACGGACCTTGATGTAGAAGGTCTTTCCAAGCTGGGAGCTTCAGAGGGGGAGAGAGACCTAGAGCGATCAATTCGGAATACCAGACTCTTCTGAAGAACCCTGGAGATTAGGGCAAACGGAGGGAAAACGTATGCGAGACGGAAATTCCATTCCTGTGAGAAGGCATCTATTGCCAAGGGATGATCCTGAGGCCTGAGGGAAAAGAAGACCGGAATCTGAGCATTGTCTCTGGATGCCATCAGGTCGATCTCGGGCAAGCCCCACCGTTGGACGATTAGATTGAAGGCTATCGGATGCAGAGCACACTCGCCGCTTAGCACAGGAGTTCTGCTCAGGAAATCTGCTTGAGAATTCAAAGTTCCTCTGAGGTGAACGGCGGACAGAGTCATGTGATGGGACTCTGCCCAAAAGGAAATCCTGAGCGATATACGGAGAAGCCGAGGACTTCTTGTGCCCCCTTGTCTGTTGACATAGGCTACCACTGCTTGATTGTCGGAACGAAGCAAAATGTCCTTGCCGGCGAGCAGATGCTCCAAGTGATGCAGAGCTTTTTCTACTGCAAGTAACTCCAGACAGTTCGAGGGAAGAAGTTTTGTAGCTGGAGACCAGAGACCCTGCACAAACAGGTCTTGATATGTAGCTCCCCATCCCTTGATGCTGGCGTCGGTGGTGAGAAGTACCTTGGAGACAAGAGACCATCTTCTCCCTGCGGCAAGGACGTTCTGTTGGAGCCACCAGGAGAGGGAAGCTCTGACCTGCGGAGGAAGACAGACACGCCGGTCCAGAGCCAATGGGTTGTCTTCCAGATGGTTGAGGACAAATCCCTGAAGTATTCTCATGTGGGCCAGAGCCCAGGGCACTGCATAATTTGCGGAGACCATCTTGCCCAGCAGGGACATACATAACCGTAAGGAGCTGCGGTGCGCAGAGCGAATCCTGCGTACTAGGAATCGAATCCCCTCTATTCTGGCAGTCGGAAGGAAAGCTTTCCCGGAGCAGGAATCCAGACGAAGACCCAGGAACACTAGATGTTGAGAGGGAACGGTGCAGGATTTGTCCCAGTTCAGAATCCAGCCGAGATCTTGTAATGTGTTGACCACCGTGGAAAGATGAACCCGAAGAATCTGCGCCGACCGGGCATGGATAAGCCAATCGTCCAGATAAGGAATGACTGAGATTCCCTGGACACGGAGATGGGCCGCCACGACTGCCAAAAGTTTTGTGAAGACTCTTGGTGCTGCCGACAATCCGAATGGAAGGGCTTGAAACTGGAAATGCTGGACAGTTGAACCCCGAGGAATCGCCACTCTCAGGAAACGTTGATGAGACGGATGGATGGGAACGTGGAAATATGCATCTTTTAGGTCTAATGAAGCCATGAAGTCGTTGAGGCATAAGGTGTCGAGGGTGGATCTTACGGTTTCCATCCTGAACCTGATGAACTGGAGGTGACTGTTCAAAAAACGCAAGTCTATGATTAAGCGAAGACCACCCGGTCTCTTGGGGACCAGAAAAAACGGAAAATAAACCCCTTGGTCCAATTCTGGCCAGGGGACAGGAACCAGGACTCTGAGGTCTGACAACTGCTGAATGGTGGATAACAGGACCAACCGCCTTGCCTGGTCTGGAGGAAGGTGGGAGATCAAAAAACGGTCTGAAGGTCTGGTCCGGAATTGAAGTTGATAGCCGTGCGATACAATGGCTCTCACCCAGGGGTCTCGGGTGAGTGAGAACCAACTGTCGGTGAAAAAACGGAGCCTTCCTCCCACCGGAATGGAGGAGGCGTCATGCAGCGTTCTTGGGGTCTTCAAACGTTTTGGGGAAGGCGATCCTGTCAAATCTCCCCCTTCCACGAGTGAATCTGCCTCGAAAGTTTTGTTCTCTAGACGAGGGGTTGAATCTAGAACTATGGCCTCTAGATTGTCCCGGGAAAAAAGGCCGAAAGGACTGCCATCTTTCGAAGGAGGCTTTCGTTGAGGCATCCAATGCTTGTCCCCTGTGGTCTTCTCCAAAAGGGACTCCAGCTCTTCCCCAAGTAAAGTCTTGCCCTTCAAAGGGATATTAAGAAGCCTGTTCTTAGAGGCATTATCCGCCGCCCAGGCCTTAAGCCACAAGGCTCTTCTAGCTGCCACCGAAAGCGCCGAAGCTCTGGCCGTCATTCTGATGTTTTCAATTGAGGCATCACAGAGAAAATCCATGGCCAATCTCACGGCAGCAACATTCTTGAGGATAGTCTCCCTGGAGGTTTTGGCAGCAATATCCTCCTCGATCTGGGAGAGCCAAATCTTGACAGCTCTGGAAACTGAGGCAGAAGCAATTCCAGGTTTAAAGGTCGCAGCTGAAGCCTCGAAAGATTTCTTAACTGCAGCTTTGGCTTTCTTTTCCATATGGTCAGAAAAATGAGAGCCATCCTCAAGCGGCAGAGTAGTCTTCCTGGAGACCTTCATAACAGCAGTATCCACCAGTGGGGTAGCACAAAAATCAGCAAAGTTCTCATCAAAGGGAAACATGCGTTTAACCCGTCTGGACAGGTTAACCCTCCTTTCCGGGTGGTTCCATTCCTGCTTGATAATGTCAGAAAGCGCAGGATGAACAGGAAACGAGGCAGACTGCTTGGAGAAGCTGGCACCAAAGAAAGAGTCATTTTTCTGGGTGGAGGCCTCCTCCAAATGCATAGCTGACCTCACAGCAGAAATGAAAGTCTCAATTTCCTCCACCGGGAACAAAAAGAACTTTCCTCCCGGATCTCTCCTTCCTCTGAGGAACCTTCCTCTACCTCAGGATAATCAAACTCAGAGTCTGAGAACAAAGGCTGACGCCCCAGAAGAGCAGGGTCTTGTACCACGGGAAGGTGATGATAGGCAGGAACAGGAACCGTCTGATGGAAGGCAGAGAAGGTAGACTGCATCTCCTCTTTAACCAGACCAAAAATTCCCTACCCCCAGACGGCTCAGAATCCGTTACAGATCTCAGGCAAGCGGAGCAGAGTTTCTTCCTTGAATCCTGCAAAGCCTTGTGACACCCGGAGCATTGGGCATGTTTAGACTTCATAACAGCTTTCTTAGGCTTGTCCTCAACAGAGGGCGGCTCAGAATTATCAGGGGCCGACATGATGCAAGATGCAACAGCACCTGACCAAAAGAAAACAGCAGGAACACACACAGCATCCAAATCACTTACCTTCTATATATACAGTGAAAAGGAGCTGAAATTAGGCTTGAATCTGCAACAGCAGAGAGTTTGGCGCCAAAATTTTAAATTCTGACCAAAACGAGGCTTGGAACGCACAACCCCGAACCGGAAGACAGCAGACGCCATATTGGCCGAAGCCAGTAAGCCGCAACAGCGGCATCTAGCCGCTGAATAGTCAGACCGGCAGGCGTCCCCGGCTATAGGAGGTGCCGGCAACCCGCTGGCATCTCCGTAAACACGGCCGGTGGAGCTGCCGCGCTAACCGCCAGGACGGCGGCCACGATCACCGCCGGGACGCCGGTGGCGGTGCAGCCGAACACCGCCGGGACGCCGGTGCAGCCGAACACCGCCGGGACGCCGGTGGCGGTGCAGCCGAACACCGCCGGGACGCCGGCGCCACCGCAGCCGTGAACACCGCCACGACCGGGACAAGCGTTGGGCGACGCAGCACCAGCCATCAGGCTGAGGTGCAAGGTATCCCCCAGGAATGGGGGCTTAGCCCGGGGAAACGGCTCAACCTAGAGCCTAGAAAAAATAATAAAAGGTAGACGAGTCCCCTACCTGGTAGGGCAGGAAAAAACACTGGTGTTAGTAGGAGGGGAGGGCCCTTTTAAAGATTTGAGTCCTGCCCTATCAGGTACGGAGGAGGAGTCTATCCTTAGTGTCACCTGGGATGGCAGGGAAATTATCCTTCCAAAAAAAAAATTAAGGCTCCTGTTCATGCCTTCATTATCTTGTGTCTTGTGTACTGCAACCATTTTAGCTGGTCTACCTTTTACAGTCTGTCATGGAGTTGCTGGAGGACTTATCTTCCTTAGCCATCTCTTTACTAACACTTTTACCTCTGGCAGTCTCTTCACTGGTCCTCTGCCTCTCTGCTCATCTGCATACCTGGGAACTTCTGGGCTTCGTCTACCCAGAGCCTTCCCTTGTGGGACTCAGCCTGGACTTCCCAGGACTGATGTCAGTGGGAGGTCCCGCTGACGGCAGCGGGAAACACTCCCATTTAAAGGGAGAATAGGTGGGGAGCAGGGCGTGTCAAGACCCCACTCCCTCGACCCAGAGGAATCGGGTCTTGACCTGGAGAACCGGAGAGGCGGTGCTTCACCCGGCAATCTCCGGGTCAAACCCGGAAAGTTCTCAGGTACGCTCATCTGATAATCTCCATCTGTCCTCTACTCTGATTTCTACTTATAATGTACACTTACAAGATTTGCACCCCATGCCGTGGAATGCTCTTCCACAGCTTCTCTGACTCTCCCTTTAGGCACTTCTTTAGGGATGTATAGCAACTGGCAGGCTAACTCCCTTTCTCCCAACAACATCTAGCTCAGCTTTCCTAGATTGTCCCCTGCTTTCAGACTGTACTGATGTCCAGCAATATTATTATTTATTTAACTAGTATTTACAACAATGAAATCTGCATTGTCAAAGGAACTTACAGAGCTTTCTCAGTAGTCAAGGAAACCATTGAGTGTTTATGAAGCTTAACACTCAATGTGAGAACTCCCACCATACGTCTGTATCTTTGTGTTATCGTCTTATGGTTCTCAAGAATATGTATGTAATATTTGCGTACCTGGGGACTCTTGGGATCTGGCTACCAGGAGCTTACCCTTGCAGGTCGCGGCCAAAAATACCCACTGATGTCAGTTGGTGGCCCCTCTGATGTCACGGTACACCCCATTTAAGGGAAAAATGGGCAGGGAGTGGAGCGTATCAAGACCCCGCTCCCCCGACCCAGAGGCAAAATCCAGAGAGTTCCCAGGTATGACTACTTGTCACTTTGCCTGCAACACATTCACGTTATTATTGTTCCATCACATATAAATTTGTATAAATGATTAGCTGCAAACGACATTAAATCTCCTTACACGGGCAATGTATATCTTTTCATGAAAAGCAAAATGAATCTGCATTTGTGACAATATTCTAGCTTCATGTATGGTGCTTCTGATGTCAGCTAATGCAATGCAGAACTGTAACCAACATTGCCAGTAAATCACATTAGGAAGAAAACAAAGAAAGAGTATATCTTGCTAAATGTATTGTTTTCCAGCTCTTTTGCTTTAACAAAAAATGTACACCAAGCACACATACAGTTCACCTTAAGGAGTCCTAGCGGCTTAAAAGAGGAGACATTTTTTTGCCTTAAGTATTCTACAAGCGTGCATGAATTTGTCCGCAATAAAGTGACATAAGGTTATTGTTGCAAAATGATAAATTGCTGTAAAACACTGCCAGACTTTCTGGAGATATATACTAACTATCAGAGACACTCATTCTATTCAAAATGCCTGAGAACAATGTTCTACTTGGAACAAGGATTGGAGAACAAAGCACTAAACCTAAGTAAGTAAATAAATCCACAGCAGAGGTAAAAGAAAGTTATAAAGCAAAAAAAATGGATTAGTAGATGTGTGAAGCTATAGCAGGCTAAGATTAATATATATATATTAATTGTCAATTGTTGATGATGCGATGCAATTGAGAAAAAATAATCAAATATCTGAGAGCTAGTTGGAAACGATAAAACATGATCAAGTAAGTATTTGACTTTCCCGTCAAGCATTGAAGAAACTGCAAATACTTATTTTAATCACACTAATCTACAAGGATGAAGAAGTGCGAGAACAGGATAGCTAATCTAATAGAACCCAGATCATTATGTGCTCCATCACCAAAAACCCTTGTAAACCAATGGCACGTGTGGCAAAAAAGAAGCAGTACTAAAAACAGCAATAGCAGAGCAGGAATAAGAAGCACTATAAAAAGAAGGAAAAAGCTGTCACTATGGCAAAATGAAAGGTTATTGGGTAAAGTTGGTGTGTAGGACTGCATTAGTGACTGTAGTCATGGTGAAATCTCCTAAACAAGTCTAGAAAGCCCTTTAATAAATATGTTATTGACAATGGTAAGTATGGTGTGTAACACGCTATAAATTCGAAGCGTATTGACCTAGATCCAGTAGCCTTGGTAAGCGCAGTCTGGTAGCACAGGTATGGACACAAAACAGGCCACATGTGTAAGGGAGGTTTATATTCCAAAGTTCAAGTCTCACCACAGCCACTTTCAACAAGAGCAGTGAATGCAGTAACAACTAATTATATATGACTGTAAGGATAAAATGCTAAGAACTCAAATTTGTTCAATGTCACAAATTACTCAATACCTCACGTCTAGCACAGTCTGATGAGCTTCTAGAAGATTACAAGCTTGGAAGTCTACAATGAAGACCGTTATGGAAAATTTAGACATGCCTGCCAGATAAAAATAATTTAGGACTCTTCACAATGTGTCAAAAGACTTGTTCACACTAACAATTAAATTGCAGGTCTCAACGTGGTAAAGGACTAGCTGAAACAGACATAAGGTGCGTAACTTCCCTAAAGTTTCATTTAAAGATTACAGTAAGTTACATGAGTTGAATTAAAAATGGTGGCCCGAGATTAAGTGAGATCAATATCTATGAAGGCTATTTGATACTTCACTTGGTGTGAATCTAATTGCCCCAGTTATCATATACTCCTTAAAATACATGGTTAGCAGAGGGTAATATATATATTATGCTTCCTGTTTTACAACACTGAGCTGATTCCTCAAGTTTGTTGCTTACCACAAGGAATACGATAAGAAGCCAGGATGTTAGTTTACAAGATAAAATAAAAACATTTGCACACATACAATTTCCTAATATGCAGCTGTCTGAAAACATGATAGATAATAGAGGTGTATAAGGCAATGCCTGGCCATTATCCTTTTTTGTTCATGATATATTAAAGGTGGGACTTATATGCACTCCCTGTACATATTTAATTGAATTTATCAATCATTTGGTAAAATATAATTACAGATTTAATTAAATTTTCAACATAACAGAAATTACAGTTTCTCTAAAGATCAAGTGAAATTTAAATTGCAGTGTATGCTGCCATCTGGTGGATAGATCCTAAAAATATATGGGGTAATTTTGCCCATAAAGTTGACATTTTTCTCTGTAATTTGATCTCTAATAAAGTATTAAAATATTTTTGTAGCAATTGCAACCAAAACCAATAAGTCTTATTTCACTCCTTTTAGTTTCTCCTAAAACAAGAATATAAAATAGATCTATAAAATTGCTATAGAGCTATACCATCTTCCCTATTAGCACTAGCTGCATGCTAGCTGCATGCTAGCTGGGTAACTAAATAGACCGCGGAGCTCAGTTTAATGCTGTCCCCATTTTAATAGGGTAGACCTTCCAGGTGGAAAAAGTTAAATGATTTAACCCCTTAAATACCCCATGGACGTACAGGTACATCCTCAAAAGATATGGCAATATTACTAGTAGGACGTACCTGTACGTTCCGCGTTTTCGACAGTAGCATAGACATCTCCCTGCCACTGCAATGGAGATCAGGCTGTCTTTTTGACAGCTTGGACTTCCGCTGTAAGCAGAAGCCAGAACGATTGTTTGTAATGGAGCTCAGCACAAGCACCTGTACACCGTTACATAAGGAATGGCCGATCTAGGGTCTATCTAGTCCGTGTGATTAGTGCAGGCGAGAACAGAGGAAAGAAAGTGAGAGAGAGAGAAACATTTCTCTCACTTCCCACAAAGGTTATGGAAAAGGTTTTCTTTTTTTTTTATGGAAACAAATTTAAAATGAGAAATCAAATCCCCGGCTGTAAGAGAGAATTCTTCCCAGCGGTGCGGGGAACTCTGATCTCTGACAGCCGGGGAAGGTCTGCGCGACGGACGCAGACAATCCCCGCTGCTAACCGCACCTCCTTCCAGCTGCAGCGGAAGTTGCCTACGCCAATCGCCCGCTCCCCCGACTATGCACCAGGAAGTCAGATGCACCGGTAAGTTTTGGGGGGGGGTTAAATAGGGGGCATAAGACAGGAGGATCCAGGTCCCCTGCAGTGCTGCGGGGGATCTGGATCTTAGTCTCATAGTCAGACCTATTTGAGGTCTGATTATAAGACGACCCCGATTATAAGACGAGGGGTATTTTCCAGAGCATTTGCTCTGAAAAAAACCTCGTCTTATAATCGAGCAAATACGGTACATAAAAATTAAGCAATACAATTTGCTCAGTGATTTTGACATCACTGGCATACATAACATGTACAGAGCAAAAAAAAAACAGAAATAAAAAAGCCTTTACATCCTATTGCCCTAGCACTACATGTAAAAAATTGTAACCCCCCACCACCGTTCATTACCCCAAACCCGTTAAGCGAAAAGTATTAAAAATACTACCCTATAGGGTACCATGTAAGGGATGGATGTGGTCCTCTAGAACATAAAAAAATACTACTGTGTAGAAGAAATACTAAGAAAACTTTATTTTATTTTATTTTTTTTACATACTAGCACTCACAATTATTACTTTTTTTAATGTTTTTTATGGTATCTAATGAAAAAAATCATTTTCCATCAAACATGGAAAAGAGGAATCTTGATTAAACCTACAATAGTGTACAATGTACAATAGTTATAGCGCTAAAGCCTTGGTAACGAAGGGGTTAAGTAAAGTAGAATAGTGGTCAGGTGTGTGTGGCAGCTGCAGTTTAATATTGATAAATGTAAAAAAATGCACTTGGGACATAAAAGTCCCAAGGCAGCATATAGCACTGGGGAAACTGTTCTGTCAGTGACAACGAAAAAAAAAATACTGATACATTGGAGAGAGTTCAGAGGGCTACAAACAGGGCCGGCCCAAGGCATAATGCCGCCAGGAGAGGGCCTGCCACACGGACACCCAAACACACACACAACAGGACAGGCTCTGCCACACTGACACACAAACACCAGGACAGGCTCTGCCACACTGACACCCGCATCCGGAGGGTTTCACTTTGGTATTGATTTATGTGATGGTCGCTGCCCCCAAAACAGCCTGCCTGTGGCATGTTTGACCCTAAAACAACTTGCCTGTGGCATCTTTGCCACCAAAACAGCCTGCCTGTGGCATCTTTGCCACCAAAACAGCCTGCCTGTGGCATCTTTGCCCCCCCTACACATCCATGCTATCACACACACACATATTAATTCACTTGTTAATAATTGTTCACATTTATTCACCAATTCACAGATAATCATTCACTCATTCAGATATTCATTCATACATTGATACTCATTAATGCCCTGATTCAGATACTCATTTACATATACTCATTCACATTCATTCACTCACTCCTTCACAGATACTCATTAATTCACTCACTCAATCTCACATACTCCTTCATACAGCCTCCCTCACCCCCTTACCTGAACTGATGATGTACGCACCGCTCGCAGACTTCCGCGGACAACCTGTTCTACTGCACAGGGGAAGCAAACGCGCAGCAGGGTCATGTGATGTACGTGACGTACGTAACGTGACTCCGTTGGATTCCTGCGTCCCCCTGGCGGTAGAAGAGACGCTGCTTGCGCGCGTCTGCCAGGTAAGTAGAGTGGCGATCCCGGTCACAGTTGCTGCGGGCTTAAGGGGCAGGTGCCCCTTTTGCCCTGCGTTAAGGACAGCTGCGTAGGCCCAGTCAGTCCGGTCCTGACTGGGCCTATTTTAGGGTAGGGGCCTGGAGCTGCAGCTCCATCAGCCCGTACCTCAATCCGTCCCTGCCGCCGCCCAGCCCACCGGGCAAATGCCGGGTGTGCCCGATGGCCAGTCTGGGCCTGTGTACAACAGATATACATTGAGTTTCAAGGCTGGACATTGGTCTACCAGGACCCAGAGAAACAAATCAGTTCAGATATCCAGTACATGAGAACCATTGGATGATAACTACTCACAACTATACTCCAGAATTCATGTGGACAAAACATGTTCAGAGAGCCAGTAGGATCCTTGTCCAGAAAGGGATGAGCAATATATAATGCATACATAAATGCACATTTTATTGAGTGTTACAAATCTTTGAGGGTCATTTCATTTTTTGCCCTCTCTCTCTCCCTCTAGCTGCTTTCTTGCCAAACTCATATGTGTTGTCCTAAGCCAGGGGCGTCCAAGTTTTTTCTGCATTGGGCCACTTCATCAGAATTGTATACGTGCGCGGGCCGCACTCATTTTTCACCGTGAGAAAATATAGCCTTTAATAAAATATGCAAATTAAAATAAAGTAAATGACACAAAACCTTTATTTTTCCTCTCACTGATTTCTGGGCCTAGAAAGTTTTGTGACTACAAACTCAGGATAATTAAAAATGAAATAGTTCTATTTATTCTAGGGATGCACCAAAATGAAAATTCGGGACCAAAACCGAAAATTCAGGGTTCACTTAGCCGAAACCGAAAATAAAACCACACATTTTTAATAAAAGTAGGTAACACACCACAATTGGACAAAAGAAAAAAAATAAGCAATATGACTTGGCATGATAGGAGTGTGATTGCTAACCTAGTGAATGCTGGAACCTAGGCATGATGGGACTGTGATTGCTGTTAGATTGCTGTTAGTCAGCCAGTACATGCTGGTACAGGGTGGCTGTAAGTGATGTGCAGACCCCATACTGCTGGCAGCATCAATACACAAGGGGGCAGCTAGCTAGGTTTCAGCATGTACTGGCTGACTTGGCATGATAGGAGTGTGATTGCTAACTTCATCACAGTCCCATCATGCCTAGGTTCCAGCACTTACACATCCATGCTATCACAAACACACTCATTCATTCATATACTCATTCATTCACAGATTCATTCCCTCAAGCACTCATACTCATAACTGTGATGTTATTAGATTTTTAACCCATTGACACCCTTGGGATTTGCTATTACACCCTAAGAGAAGTGACCCAAGATGACCTTAGGACATAACAGCATGTCCCTTTTAGTAGACAGGAGATCAAATAATGTTCACACTCCAAAGAGGCAAGCAGCACTCAAAATCTGTGGACTACAAAACCAGTCAGCATCAGCAATGGTATAAATAGTTTTTGTTTTAACCCCTTAAGGACAATGGGCGGTCCTTAAACCCATTGAAAACAATGCATTTTGAGCCCGTATATGTACGGGCTTTGTCATTAAGGGGTTAATCAGTGGAAAATACAGAAGGACACAGTCAGACACTCAACACATTTTGCACATGAGTGCTTAATCTTGTTATAGAGTCTCTTTTGCCTGCAGGATCCCGCATTGCTGGCTCCAGAATGACATATAAAGTTTAATGGTGGTTTTCTGTAATCTCTGATGACCCTCAAACTGGCTGATCACAGTAACAGCAATGAGCAATGCAGGACTACAGAGCCATGCTTGTGGAGAACTCCCTGATTATCTGAAGTAGAGATAAAAGTCAGGGGAGTGTAAAGCTGAGTTTTGGCACCATGACATCATATGGGGTAGGGTTCTAATTGTCCCTAAGAGACCTCCAATCCAAAAAAAAGTAAAAACAACAAAAAAGGTAAAAAGGAAAGTTTAAAAGATGAAAAAAAATAAATAAAAAAGATGCTCAGATAAAATGTTTTTTCAAGTTTTCTATTTTTAATACCATTGTTTAAACTAAAGGATGCATAGTATAAAAATGGCATAAAATGAAAGCTCGGCATGTCCTTGAAAGAAAAGCAATATATATTTTGAGTGGGTACACTAAACATGAAAAAAGAATCACGAACAGAACTATGGTAAAAATGAGAAAACGCGACTCGCTAGGATGTGAAAATCCCTGGACACAAAAAATGTTAAGGGATAATGTATTTAAAGTGTATTTTTTTCCTTACTTTTTTCTGTAACAACCAGTGGAGAACCGACCAGCAGGATAAGTCCACCAGCGGGACTCGGTCTTCTCGGAGTCGGGTTGTTTGGGAATGCAACCCAAAGCCGGTGGTAAACTGCATCTAAGGCTAAATACCGGCACAAGACCAATAGTCGACAAGTACCGTAACACTATATGAACATTTTGATATCATGTGATTAAATGCAGAACTGGTCATAAACTATACAGATACAAACATCAAATGAAAATACGGAAGAGTTTACATGTGTAGGAGGAGACTGAGAGTCAGTGCCGGCTTTTCTCCTTCTGACCCTAGCATGAGAAGTCCCCATAGCACACGCGTAGGGCAGAACTGCAATACTATGCCAATCACATAGTAAATTAATGGTGCAGGGTTGTTGCGGGCTCAAGGGGCAGCTGCTTTTGACCCAGGGCTGGCCCAAGACATTGTGGGGGCCAAAGATGAAATGCCGCTCCCCCACATACATTTTTTTTTTTAAATAAAAAGTAGCTTCAGCTGAATGTCTGCTTTAAAGTCATCCAAATAAATTAAATATCAGTATTTTTTTTCTCACGTCTCCCTAGCTTTTCCCTTATCTCTTCCCCCTCTTCCTATTTCTTTCCTTTATCTCATCTCTCCCCTCTTTTCTCTCTCTCTCTTCTTTCTGGCTCATTTTTATCTCTATCTTCCTTATTTTTAACTCTCCCCTTTGTCCCCATCTCTTCTCATTATCTCTCCCCTATTCCCCATCTAGCATCCTTTCCCCTTTCTTCCTATGCCCACTTTCTTTCTCTACCCTTTATCTCTCAATTTTCATACTATATCTCCTCTTTCTCCCCATCTTTCTTATCTCATCTGGTGGGAGCGTGAGGTTCATATCTCGGTTTTGCTGCTCCCTTGCGGCGTGTACAGCTTCACTGCTGAATGCCGGTATATGACCTCATTTCCCAGCACTCAGCATCAATAACCGGCATTCTTCATATAAACATTTCTCAATTATAGGCTGGCTACAGCAGCAAGCAGTCAAGTCCACCTTTAGATAGAGCTGGCAAGGTGGGGCCACCAAATTGGGCCCCCAAGAATGACCAGATCCAGGGCAGCTGCCCTTTTGCCCTGTATTGAAGATGGCCCTGAATGAGCCCATTTTAAGGCTTTGCTTGGGATTAGGTACGGGACATTCATATATTTTTGTTCTTACATTTATTAGAATGTATATAGAAATATGGATTGTAAATTGTAATTTTCTGTGATATTACTTGCATTTGCCAACTTCTAGAGACAAAAAAAACCACTCCTTGAGTTTGGCTAAATTTCCTACATCAGCTGGATGTTGGTATAAATTATTTTTGTTAGGTAGGAGCTCTTACAGCATTTCTGTGTAATAACAGGGTGATTTTGCTGCCTATTTTAATGTTTACTTAAATCATAGCACTATTATAAGAGCAAATAATAATCAAGCGGTAATCCTTTGAGTCCTATCCCCCTTCCAGCGGTGAAAAGGTAAATACAACTTTGTTGTCTAATTATATCATTTTCTACCCAGCTGGAAAAAATACCTGGAACAAAGTGTTAGCTGGAAACTAGTGACTATTTAATTGCACAAATGCAGCAGGTAATATTACATTTAAAAGCTTATTCAAATGTCTATATCGCTAAGTAAAACAGTAAAAAAATGGGCACAGTCCATAACTTGGTATGCAAATCAAAATCAATATTTAACAAACAAAAAAAAGTGCATCAATTCTCTAAGAGAGGCACACGGGAGAAATCACAGACAATATGGCTGAGTGTAAATTAGTGTAAAGGGACCTCAAAGCTCTATCACATACCAGACATCTGGGATCATTCACATGTTTACAGGAAGTGCCTGTGAACAGCACCCACTTTGCTGAGTGAAATACATAATACACACCGGTCAGCTGTAACATTATGACCACCTGCCTAATATTGTGTAGATCTTGCTTTTGCTGCCAAAACAGCGCTGACTAGTCCAAGACGTTAGCAGCAGATCCTTTAAGTCCTGTAAGTTGCGAAGTAGGGTCTCCATGGAATGATCCTGGTGCCATATGTTCTCCAGGTAAGCGCACACACACCCAGCCATCCACGTGAAGTAGAAGAAAAAGTGATTCATCAGACCAGGCCACCTTCTTCTATTGTTCTGTGGTCCAGTTCTTATGCTCACGTGCCCATTGTAGGCACTTTCAGCAGTGGCCAGCAAGGGCACCTAGACTGGTCTGCTGCTATGTAGCCCCATATGCAATCCATATGCAATAAACTGCAATGCACTGTGTGTTTCACCTGTCAGTGGTCATAATGTTATGGCAGATCGGTGTATATTATATATGCAATATTAATCCCTTAATGACAAAGCCTGTACAAAATGTATTGTTTTCAATGGGTTTAGGAACCGCCCATTGTCCTTAAGGGGTTAACAAAAAAATGATATATATATAACACACACATACATAAAAACAATGGCCAATAAGCTATTGATATGTTTCAAGTGTATATATTCCTACTGCATTTCAGATCCAATTTGGCATTAATACCCAGCGCATAACATTTTCTATCAAACCCTTACGTTTTGAAGCAATACATACAGATTTTGGTTACTGTTTGCTTTTATTTGCGATTATAAAAAAACACTCACATTTTGGGGCTCAGTATGATAGCACACAAGAACGTACGTAATACCAAAAGTGGTTCTTCAATTAGACACTGTTTAGGGTCTGAACACATGACAAAGTGTTCATGTCCCTCCATTTCAACACAGTACAAATCTCAAAGACAAAACAATTTGTACAAAAAATATCAAATAATGTATTTGCATTCTAATATTTAAAGTGCAGTTGCCTTGGCCAGAGATTACAAAGCTCTTGTTAGGTATTAGAAACAGTTGAACGTTCTAGCACTCTGAAAGGTGTATTGCTAATATGTGAAAGCTGTTGCCAACACACAAAGAACACTTGTAAGGCCCGATCTTTGTTAGCAGTGTAAAAGTAATGGGGGAGAAAAAAAAAACAAAAAACAAAAACACAAAAAGTAGTCATTCTTCTTCAATAACGGCATATTTCAGTCCAAGCGTTTACGTTCCCTTGGTTGGTTTATCCACTAAAACATTCAATGGATTGTGGTCACTGTTTCAACATATAGCAAATAGCTATAGGAAACCATGCACGCTGGTTTTATGTTGTAATGCTTGCAGAATCATTGTTCCACAAAGTAAAACTCGCGTTCAGTTACTCTTTCAGGACAGATCGTACAAAACAAACACTCCCTCGCTGTAGAAAGCATGGCAACATATTTGCTTCAGTACAGGCCATAGAAGGGATCTTAAAGGCCACCTTTTGTAAGGTTAACGTTGGTGATATCAAGATAGTTTCAGTTTATTATTCGTTTGCGGATTTCATTTCCTGAAGATTTTCTCTGAATGGCCTTCAAAAAAAAAACAACTTTTTTTTTAGCAGTAACGACTTAATACCTTATAAAAACATTTTTTGACCAATTAAGCTAACAGGAGGGATGAGCTGGCTCTTTTAAAACTCAAATATATCTATGTGTTTATAGTTTTACATTTCCCTACACCCTACTTCTTGCAGCAGAACTCACTGGGGTTTGCCGTTCGAACTATTCAGCTCTTAGAAACTTCGATTTTAGTTAACAGACCCCAAAGAGCGATCAGGTTAAATGATCGTATTCATGCAATAGGATATATGCAGAAAACACATGGACAGAGTAACAGAATATACAAAATTCAGTGGTCTGTTTAATGAGCTACATCACTAGCGCATTAAAAGAGCAAATTAATAGGTAGACTAAACTAGACATACAATCGACTTACCGGGGAAACTGTAATGGCCATGGGGTTGATGAAGGCGTGGGCAACGTAGACGTTGGGCTTACAAGCATCGCACGATAGATGTTAGAGGCAACCACCAGTATGCAAAGTAGAATAGGTCCAATGATAGCCCCTTCTAGTCCAAGATAATATGCTCCTCCAGCTACTGCCAAACCTGTCAGATATGGGTGACCTCCTCTGTTTTGAAGAGGAAAAAATATTGATCACTAAAAATTATTATGAAGGTGCACAACAAAGTGCTGCACAATGCATAATGAGGAAATTACTTATTTGAGGTTACAATAATAATTAAAAAATACCCAAAGGGGGAATATGTGCACTCAGCTGATGACTCCTATCCACAATGGCAACTCTCACCCAAACTAATGCCAACAAACTGACGACTCTCAACTACACTGACACAAGCTCATGGCGGCTACACACGTTTAAACAAACACCATTCTTAGCTAAATACACGTTTTCTGACACGTCATCACAGACAGGCCCATAGATGACCTACATACACCCGGGATTAAATACACCATACAGATTACTCTTAGCCACACTGACATACACCCAAGCATACATACCACTCTTACCACACATGTAGTATTCTTAACCATGCAACACACATTAAAAATGTATGATATATCATCTTAAAATCATTCCTAAAAATCTGTATTGTCGTGCTATGTAGATATTTTTTTGCAAACCAACAATTGTCATGTCTGCACCACCTTTTGTAACTCACTCCTTAATATTGACTATTTTCTTGGAATAACAAAAAAAAAATCCAACCTAGGGACCATGCTTCCTACATTATCGTTAACTGCACAAGCAATGAACAATTTCACTGTACATTTAAGTGGGAATACAAATTGCTGATTTTTCCCATTTACTTTCTGTTTCCTACTGAAAAGCAAAGTGAAAGGGGCACTCACCCAGATATATCTGAGTAAATTGCTGTATCTACACAGTAGGTTGGTAACAAATGGCACACAAGCAGCAACACAGCTTTACAGCTTTCTCCTTGGGCAAACCACAGGTCCAGCACAGCAGGTACAGCTGCCCAATATGTCCCCAAAAACGGTACTGCTCCAAGAATTGCTGCCAAGGCTAAGGTACAGAATAAAGTACAAACAAGAATCCAGCTTTGTTGAAAATATATGTGCACGATGTAACTTAAAATTGTGATGAATTAAACATATACATGCAGGTACAATAGGTATGACAATACCACAAATTGCTTATCATGTCGGAGAACACTACCAACCAACTGCCCTGTGTTTGATTATATGGTCTCACTCAACAATCCCAGTGGCTGCAAATGCTTTTACTACTTGGCCCCCTTAAAGACCATGTGCCGATTTTGGCTATTATATTAGGGTGATGAAAGATCTAAGTGTGACTTCCATATGATGTGTTTCCTCAGAGGTGACCATAACCTTCCTTGCTATATTGGAGATGAGAAAATTAACTAAAATCAAACAAGAAAATAGAAGCGGTGGAGGAAGCCAAAGATGTTTGGTATATTCTCATCTATCAGTGTGAATATGCAGAAAACATGCAATTTTAAAAAGCAACAGAGATATAGGTGCACAGAAATCTTACCAGATGGTATAAAGACAATGTTTATCCCAAAAATAGTATGAGTGAGCCAAGTATATAGTCCGTAGAAGCAAGCCATTTTTAGGGACGCATCAAACACACCCCTAAAAATGAAGGACAAATGTCTAGATCATTCACCATCCACAGTCAATAGCAGGTTGCAAATTTTGTTAAGCATACAGTGTATATGGTGGACTTTGTAGTACATCTATTAAAATAAACAAACTCTGGTTGTAATTTTGCATTCTTACACAGTTATAGATCTGACTAAGAAGATGACCATCCTGTACCTTGAGTGAGCAGAGCACATAGTCACCAAAAATAAGCTTTTAAGATAAAATACTGCTTTCAAGAAGCTAGTTCCAGTGATGGTTCAATTCTCTGATAGCACAAGGATTTCGTAAATGAATCTGCCAATGTACCAAGTGTAAAACGCATTGTTCTCTTTTGTGAAAATGTCCAATTACTTACAAATGCAAATGACAGTAGTTGATGTTTACTTTTAGAAAAGTCAATTCGAACATAAGGCTGCATGCTTCAATCTTGATCTACTTATTTTTTTGCTAACCATTTACAGTTCAAAAAGGTTCACAATAGACAACAGCATTCCTTCAAGTAAGTTAATAATTAAAACAGCAGGATCCACAGGATCTATGACAGGCAAGAGATATCCTTATTAAAAGACACAGTGTGCACTTACATACTATTTCCATCCCTACTATAAGCAGGAAAATTACTGCTTTACTCAGTATCTAAAATTAAAAAAATGAATGGGCAATATCAAGCGTACCTAGGGAACGAAAACTTTGTTTAATAGTTAAACCACCTTGGATGTAAACTTATGACATGTAAACCTCGTAGTTAGCACAACAGTTTTGTCCAATAAAGTTGCCGCACTGTTCAGTTCGTGATCCGCAGAATATAAAGCATAAATATAAGCACCCAACTGTTTGGCCCGCAGGCGTATAGGAATAGGAAATAGATGAGCAAGACCAAGGCAGGCCCCTGTGCATGCACTCATGTGAAAATATCGCACATACTAAGTTGCACTGACACAACATGCAACTTAGTAATGTGCAATACCCCCACCCGAGCAAGCAATATGGGAAATGCAAGGAAACAAGGCATGGGACATGAGAGAAGAAGACATGCCATAACAAACAGGAAGGAATGGCTTGTGCAAAGATGTGCATGCTGCAGGCGTAGAAGCACTGGCTGAATAGGAGCTTTTTGAGTCAGAAAAAAGAATGTGCAAGCACCTGGGGGAATGGTGCTGGTCTGACAAAGTTACAGTACCGGTTTGTTTCTCAGGATGACAACTTGCACTTACTTAACGGCTCCTTATATTGCGGGCTGCGTCATAACTACAACCTATTTTACAATTATTGCTAATAGCTTTCAGGTAGTAAACAAGCAACAATGTGTACATGATGACAATACCTGGGAACCCTCCAGGTTTGACCTGGAATCCCTGGATGAGGCTTTGCTTCCTTGGGACTCTGTGTAACTTTCCTCTTTCTCTGTGACCGTGCCCACTCAGCGCCTAGTTCCTCTTCCCCACCCAAGCAAATATGCACAGCTAGCCCCATTCCACACATGGCTAGCCCTGTCCCTTTGGCAACCACTCCCTCTGAAGAGGGAGAGCTCCAAGTATCCAGCTCTGGGAAGTTCCCAAGTATGATGATGACCCAACACATCATGTCAGTGCCAAACGGGATGTGCCTGGTTATATATCTTTTCTACTATTCATGCAAAGTGGAGCTTATTTATACAAATTGTAATTGGGGGTAACCCAAAGAAATCAAAGTCAACAAAAAATAATATGATTTCAGCTAAATTAAAAGTAAAGTAATCAATTAATTTGAATAAATTACAAAATTCATCAGAAAACAACAAATTAAGAGAAAAAAAAAAGTTACAAATATCACTGGTGATAAATCAGTTACTGACTACAGAGTTCCCACCATATTCTAGTGATTTACAATAAGAATATAAAGGATTGGGATTGCTACACTAACTAATAAATATGACAAGGTGGTAACCTGTGAAACATCACATAATGGATAAATCAGTGAGTGTTTATACCAAGCAACTGTGGTGCAAGGTTTTAAAAGTGGTTTTATTGCTACAGAAACAAAGGGATGCTCCCATTGAGTGGATCATTTTGTTGGTTGCTGTGGTGTCGAGAGCACTCATAAAACTATCCACTAGATCTTTATAATTAAGCACCACTGATAATTTTAAATAAAACATTAAAATCCTGCCCCTCTCTGGGTTTATCATTTATGTAACATATTTTACATAAACATAGTTCAAACATAGTTTGATGGCACTTTGCTTTTCAGATCCCCCACAAGTTAATCATGCAAATCATGGTTTGTATACTGCAACTAGCTCAGCATTGCAAAGAAAAGTCATGACAACAAAAAAGAACTACCTTCCAGGCAATAGCTATTTGATGGTTTTTACCTTATGGCTTCTTCAACTGACTGACCAATGATATTGGAGGATGGTCCTGGCTGAGATAGCGGGGTGAGACTTATCACCCATTTCACGGGTTTGTAGTACTCGTCGCTTGAGCTTAATAGGTAAAACAGAGTGGTCAGGAAAATCACCTGTAAGACAAATGTTTCACAGTAATTCCGGTGGACCGATTATATGATCGGGGAAGAAATGGCAAACCATCGTTTTGACTAAGAGTCATTAAAAGGAGCACTACTACAGTATTTAACCTCTCCAATGGCTGCTTCTACAAGTACTAGGGTGCATTCATCAGGACACATTGTAAAATGCATTTAAATCCATGCAAATGATAACTACAATGTGCACCAAAAATAGCACTGCAATTTTGGACACTAGAATGTTATTTTAACAAAAGTAAAAGCATTTGAAACATAAAACATAAATCCTATTTGCATACATCTTATTTAAGGTGTACATAGCAGAAAGTGTTTTTCCTGTCACCGTCTGGATATTGCAGTATAGATTATATAAAATTAGTTGAGACACTTGCTTACTGGATCTTGATACTATGTGAGACATTGATGGCTTAGTATTTATGAAGAAGACATGTTACAGTGCTTTAGGGATGAGAAAACAAATCCAACAGTGTAATTTCAGCAATTCTACAGATACGACAGTTGGCAATTATAACAGCCCATTCAAGCACAATATTCTATCATTTATATTAGTAAAATAAATATACGTGCATAATGTTGAAAAGGATTTTTACTAAGGAGGAATACATTTTCTGTTTAAGTCTAAGCACATACACAGCAGATGTGCAAATACAGATTTTATGAGTTTTAGATTACACAGGTACCTAAGGACTGACTTTGTGACTTGTAGGAAATTCCATATGGAATCAAACCATTTTGTGTCCAGAAAAACAGTAATTGCTTTATAATGTGTAAAAAGTATACACATTTCAATCTTCTTGCATATTATTCCCTTGTCTACCAGTTATATAAATGACATTATAAAGGTTCAGATTTCTATTCATCATGTATAGTTAATCATAAAAATACCACTCCGACGTCCTAAATCAGGTATACTTAATACTTACTGCATCTTTAGCGTGGCAGAACGAGTACCACATATAAAATACATACCAACGATAACACAAAGTTGAGGAGTGCTGTGCCGCTGTAGATGATGACGGTAAATAACGTGGTTACAGTAGTAAAAAGAAGACTTAAATTACGACTCATTACAATCCAAAGAGATTCCAGTATCTGAAAGACAGGAAAACAAACCTTAAAAGTGATCTACAATGAACTCGGCACAGCTTCCACTGATCCAAGATTTTGGAGTGTTTATGTGGGACCTTTTCCCCATTCATCCAGTAGAGAATTTTTGAGGTCAGGCACTGATGTTGGACGAGAAGGCCTGGCTCGCAATCTCCCTTCCAGTTCATCCCAAAGGTGTTCAATGGGGTCGAGGTCAGGGCTCTGCGGGCCAGTCAAGTTCTTCTACACCAAACTCATCCAACCATGTCTTTATGGACCTTGCTTTGTGTACCACCACTATATGAACAAAAGTATTGAACACACCTGTTAATTATTGAAATCAGGGTTTGGGCTAGATTCAATGAAGGAAAATCTTAAGGCTTCTACCATGACATTTTGGATAATGCTATGCTTCCAACTTTGTGGGAACAGTTTGGGGGAAGACCCTTTTTATTCTGGCAAAAAGCAAGGTCCATAAAGACAAGGCTGAATTAGTTTCACTGGCCTGCACAGAGCCCTACCCTCAGTCCCAGGGACACTTTTGGGATGAAATGGAATGGAGATTGCAGATTGCATCACACATCAGTGCCTAACCTCACAAATGCTCTACTGGATGAATGGGGAAAAGGTCCCACAGAAACACTCCAATATCTTGTGGAAAGCCTTCCCAGAAGACTGAAAGCTGTTATAGCTGCAAAGGGGTACCAACTACTTATCAATATTTAATTGATACAATGTCTATGTATTTAGAATGCAATGTTATCAAAAGTCACTGTTGGTGTAACTGTCAGGTGTCTCAATAGTTTTGTCCGTATATGTAGTACATGCGTGCGTAGTTAAAACAAAACACAAAAAACCCCAAACCTCTGACCTCATGCTATACCCCTCAACATTGCAGGTGTTCAAATTAGGACTCCTGCATTGGGGGGCTAAGAGCCAGGAGTAGGGCCAGAGTTATGACCATCCCATCCCGTTACGGAAGAGCCCCAGTCTTAGCTGCAGAGTCATTAGGTGGCCAAATAGGAGCTGCAGTGGAATGCAAATATAGAATTTGTTTGATGTGTAATAAAAATAATTTTGTTACCATGCTATGCAACATTATTAGTAAAAATATTACAACTGATCTGTTCTTTTAAAATGTTGTTACAAATTTCAAGATGCAAGGTGTATTATGTGTTGACTACTTTTTAAAAAGGTTTTTCCAAATCAGCCATACTGCCTTCATTATACAATATGTCCTAAATGTCACTCTAAATAATGAATTAACACTTCACCGAGAGAAAGGTTTCAATGTTTTCATGAACGAAGGAAGCTATGTCTTGCCAATCCAAAATTTCTCCCAACCAACTGTTCTGACGTTGTATTTGCATTCGCTGTCCCTTGTGTCTTCCGGAATGTGTAACATTCTAATAAAAAGGGGAAAAAAAAGAGGTTTAAGATGGTTTGTTCTTTGCTTCGTGGAATTATTTTGGGCAGCTACAAACCTTTTAGGTTTTTATTTGGATACATATACTGACACTAAGGTTGGCGTTCCTCGTCCTCTTTTTGGTTTGAGATCCCTGTTAAGATCGTATAAAGCCTACCGTTTCTGAAAATAGATATTGAATTGGTCTGGAAATTCAGCCATTATTTTGTTGTCACTGTATTTTTTTTTTTTGTCTAAACGTCCCTTTATGTGGCATGAGCGATTGTGCGTTTTGGCCAAAAGGCAATATTACATTCTCATGTTTTATTACTCTATATGTCTTCAGGGTTTGTCTTGAGTGCTGTTCTGCAATGCAAAGTATGTCTTTGAATTTAACTTGCCAGTACGCAAATAAGAAATTATCATAATTCACTACATTGTGGGGTTTTTTCTACAAAATACCATTTTACACTTTAAAAAAAAAAAAGCAATAAACGTTACACTCTAAAGAAATATTTGAAAAAACACTACAAACATGTCATTTGGGAGAAGAAAAAACTACACACAAACTACAAATGGATTTGAGGTCCTCTGGGCTTTAGCTTTAATGCAGAGTAAATCTGTTGCGTTTTAAATATTCTGTTTAGGTTGGAAGATAAAGTGAATATTTTTTTTAAACATTGTTTTTTTTTAGTTTATTAAAAACATTAACATACTTGAATTCTGAAACAAAACTTTCTTAAAGCAGTGTCTCTATGGCATAAAACTTCTTGATGCTCTTATTATATCGGCCACGTGGAATAAAATGTATTAAATGTTTTAAATTTTAAGAATAGTTTTCCAGCAAAAATGAAAATAATGTATTGTATTATCCATTTGATATTTTTGCAAACTTACTTTGTTGACCCAGGAATGATACAGTCTGTCCCAAAGCTCCAGAACTTGCTTCTCAATCACTGCAGTATTGTTGACTTTCTCCCCCAAGATTTTATGAAGCTACGAAGAAAATACTAAATAAACAATGCAGTCCTAGAATTAGTGGGAAAACAGTAGTTTCCCCATAAAACAGTAACACCCTACCCATATTGTACACCCACTGTATGCAATGAAGGTTTCATGCACAAGCATGCAATGTTGGTTACTCATTACATTATTTCACATCTCAAAATAAATGTATCAAACATTAAACTTGACCGGGGTTTACCCAAATTAAGTCAATTATATCCAAGGATATCCAGGCTCTATGTTACATGAGATTTACAATAAGGAACTTTACATTAAAATAAAAATGTGTATAAAGATTGAAATATTCTTTAATTCTTTCACTCTCAACTTTTTGTAACATTACCCAAGAGGGCATGGGAAGCCTCTCAGACGTTTCTATATTGTCGGGACCATCATTATGCTTGCAGTGGGCTTACACATGGAATCAGGATAAGAAACTAGTTCTTGTAGCTGGTGGTTTAAAAGGTGAGCAGAGAAAACCTTTGTTGGTATGGTTTTCTCTTCTGCTACCACATTCATCCACCTTGTGCTAGAACTGCAGGATGCAAAAGCGCGGGAGAAGAATGACCCACCAAGCTTATTGTAGAGTATTTACACATCAGCCCCTCACAGGAATTCAGAAAAAGGTGTCTACTACAGATTCAGGTTTTGAGATTCCACACACTATGAGAAAGTGAGTTATATTAAAGATATTCAGGGTTAGGCTTCATTTGACAAACTCAATTAAAACACACGCACAGTTACCATTAGGCTCTACTATGCTCTAAACACACACTAGTTCAAAATGCTTGGCTTGCTGGATGCTGTGAATCGAAAGTTAGAAGACATTTTTAAGACTACAGTGAAAGCATCTACATTGCAACCACGTACTAGAATTTTTGATGGCTCGGCAAGTGCCTTTGTCTGGAAAATAAATGCAAATGTCTTCTGGGGAAAATTGTTTTATGAAATTAACCTACTACCAGCTAAACCACAATATCAAATGCAATCCCTCCCAGAACAAAACCAACTTAAGTATAGGATCGAGAATTCTCCTTTTGCCCAATACAGTTCTCTATGTAGCAAGAAACAAACCGCTACCATGTTATTGTGTTTCAGGTGAGGAGTGAAGCAGCACGAGTCAACATAAAGTAAAAGCTTTTGATTTGGTTTAAGATGTACTTGGGGTTGACAGCGTGGGGTATTTTATATCCCATACTATTATCTCCAATCTTTGTAAAAACATTTAGGAAATACTAGAACTATCATAATATATGTGATTCAATAACGTTATTTCCAAGTACATATGCTTTTGTTTTTTGGGAGTTTTCTGGTATGAACTTACACTGAGATATAAACACAAATTACATCAATAACAAGGCTTGTTCATGAGATACCTTATGGGTAATCCATTCTCTTCCATACTGATACACATTATTAGCAGCGGAGTTGAGAGCATTCTGGATAACTTGAGCTTCGGGTAGCCAACTGCAAAAACATTTACAACCAAACTTATAACCATTTAAACATATGCAAGACATATTCTACAGACATGATTCCTGGGCTGCTGGATACTCACGACAGCATGCGCCATATTATAGTATACGTTCACAGTTGTACTCATAATGTATGTCACCTTCCAAAGAAGTTGTTAATGACTGGGTGTCCTCTGTGGGCATTGGAAGTATGCAGCCATAAATGAGGTTCAGCTACTATTACAACCCTGTTTCTTTATTGCTACACCTATCTAATACACATACCTAATACCAGGCATTAAAGGGACTGCACCTACCACACTCTTTACAACAGATGGTTTAGATGTGCACACGCACTATGCAGATGCATGTAATCTTTAACCTCTAAAAGAATGGAGCTTTTAACCCCAGAGACGTAATATTACATCCTACACTACTGCTCCTGGCTGCCCGTAACCAATAGGAGCTGCTTCTGTGCATGTGATGGCTTGAGAAGCCAATCACATACTGCCAACAAATATCAACACTGCTGTTGGCAGTGATCGCTGCCTCCCACTCCTTTACACGGATTGTGAAGCAGAGATAGGCAAAGACGACATAATATATGTGTTCATGAAATCAGGACAAACGCCTACATATATCTAATTTTTTAAGTTAAAAAATGGTTATGTTTTAAGGAATTTTTCCTGTTTATATTTTTTTATACTAAATTATATTTTCTCCATTTAAAAAAAAAATAATAATAAATCTTTTAGACACTTGACTTGATTTACGTACTTTTTTCTCCTTAACCCCTTCGTGACAAAGGCTGATTTTACTTTTTGTACCCTTCATGACAATGGCCGTTTTAACATTTCTGCGCTGCTCGTGTTTAGTTGTAATTTTCTTCTTTCCCGTTTACTGAACCCACACACATTACATAGTTTTTTTCAGGACAAGAAGGGCTTTCTTTAGATGACATTGTTTTGATTGTATCATATTATTTACTATTAAAAAAAGTATAAAATATGGTGAAAAATTTAGAAAAAAATGACTGTTTCTAACTTTTAGTTGAAAAATCTTTTACTCATCTATAAAATGTAATGAAAAAACCTGCTAAATAGATTCTACTATTTGTCCTGAGTTTAGAAATACCCAATGTTTTTATGTTTTTTTGCTTTTTTCTACACATTATGGGGCAAAAAGTACAGGTAGCGTTTTGCTATTTCAAAGCCATTTTTTCCAAATCTGGTAATTCTTCCCCCCATGTGCCATTTCGGGTATCTTTGAAGCCGGCCAATGCAATTTACCCCATCAAGTCATATATTTTTGAAAACTAGACAGCCCAGGGTATTCCAAGTATTTTAACCGTTTCCAAGCACTAATTCTACCATCAGCCTTTGTCAAACTTTATGGTAGTCATTTTTTTTGCATTTGTTTTTTCACACACTTTACTTTAGGTATGAATAAACAGGTTCTGGTACATGTCACTATCATAAAACACCCCAATATGTGTTTAGCAACATCTCCTGAGTACAGCGATACCTCACATGAATGATTTTGCCTGGGTGTTTGGGGGCAAAAGGGCCACATTTGGGGCATGCGCATTTTCAATGTTGAACTTTGGCATTTGGGGATCCACTGCCCATGCCCTATTTGGCACATCTTTGAGCCGGGCCATTTCAGTATGCCCAATAAAGCCATATATTTTTGAAAACTAGACACCCCAGGGTATTTCAAATGCTAGTATTTTAACTCTTTCCATGCACCATATCTACCACCAGTCTTTGTCAAACTTTGTGGTAGTCATTTTTTTGCATTTGTTTTGTCACACACATTTTACTTCAGGTATGAATTAAAAAGTTCTCGTATATGTCACTATCACAAAACACCCCAATATGTGTTCAGCAACATCTCCTGAGCGTAGTGATACCCCACATGGATGATTTTGCCTGGGTGTTTGGGGGCAAAAGGGCCACATTTGGAGCGTGCACATTTTTCAATGTGGAACTTTGGCATTTGGGGATCCACTGCCCATGCCCTATTTGGTACATCTTTGAGCCGGGCCATTTCAGTGTGCCCAATAAAGCCATATATTTTTGAAAACTAGACACCCCAGGGTATTTTAAATGCTGGTATTTTAACTCTTTGCATGCACACACTTTACCACCAGCATTTTTTCAAAGTTTGCAGTAGTATTTTTGTGTGTGTATTTTTCCCACACACACCTACTTTATGTATGAATTTACAGCTCCTGGTATATGCCGCTGTCACACGACACCCCAATATGTGTTCAGCAACATCTCCTGAGTACAGTGATACCCCACATGCATGGGTTTGTCATTTTTGGGGGGAACTAAAAGGCCACATTTGGTACGTGTGCATTTTTCTAATTGGAAATTAGATGTGTGGCCATCCTTCCCCCCGTGTTATTTGGGACATTGTTGAATCCGGCCAATTCAATTTACCCCATCAAATCATACATTTTTTAAAAGTAGACACCCCATGGGCATTTAATATGCCAGTATTTTAACTCTTTCCATGCGAGAATTGTTTTAAGCTAATGTGCTAATTTTAGGACTTGCTCACAAAAATATATTTTTTATATATATATTTTAAATTTTTTTTGCCTTTTTTAAAACATTTTTAAGATTTTTTTTCAACTTGAAGGTTCCCCTGATAGTGACATCAGAGGAAAATTATTTTTACAGTTTACTGTTTTTTTACTATTTTTTTTCTAATGATTATTAATTTTATTTTATTTTTAATTTATTTTTTTCTAATCACACTGTGATTAGAAAGCTGAGATCCATTGACTTGCATGGTTGAATGCAGTACCTATATTCAACCTGCAAGTGGAGCCAGAGTTCTCTAGAGGGTCAGGAGACCGTCTAGCGAACTTTTTCGTCTTTGTTATTTTTTTTCCCGGGTCGCCGCCATCTTGCTGATGGCGAAGATCACCAGCAGCTGCGGCTGTGACCGCTCTCCAGAGCGGTCACAGTCCATCAAGAGGTAAGTGTTTGGTGTCGCTGGATGCCTCCTGATCGAGGCATTCCAGCGACACCATTTAAGTTTAGGAGGTGATCGTTGATCGCCTCCTAAACGCTTTTAAAACGGGCGTCCGCCGCCATACATTGTATGGCGGATGTTGACGCCCCGGGGAGGGGCCAGACATGGCCCCTGATTCCGATCATGGCGTTGCTGAATGCCTCGAGGTCGAGGCATTACAGCAACGCCGTTTGGGGAAAAAATAAATAAATAAATAAATAGATCACGGATCGATTTTTTTTACCCGTTTTAACAAATGACGGTCCTGGCACGTCATTTGTCGTTAACGACATGGTTTTCCGTGACGTGCCCGGACTGGTAATTGTCATCAAGGGGTTAAAAAAACATAATAAAATATTTATACTGAAAATTAAAACAAAAAAGGCACCAAAGTGACCAATTAGAAATGCAAAGTGAATTTTCAGTAGCAGACCTCATCTTCTAGGATAGTATCTTACTTTGCCCATTCAGGATGGTTGGAAACAGTGTCATTTATAAGGTTGCTTGTCACTGCAATGATATGCACACTTTCTTCATGAACCTATAGGAAACGGAAGAGATAAAAAAAAAAAAAAATGGAATTGCATTTGTGCCAATGCAAGCAACTATGCCAATAATTAGGTCTCTTTATATTATGTATTTGTATACATGATTTGCAAGGATCCATCAATAAAGACACAGAAAACATGGGCCCCTTCTATTCAGAATTGGCAGCCAGTTAATAGCAGATGAAGAATTTGCTAATTTGGGGGAGTAATTTAAATGCTTGCGTAACACAGATCTGCAATAGATGGGAAGGAAGGCAGCAGAGAGAAGTGTCCAAGGGGCTTTTAATGAGACATTCTTTGCGTTACATACAAAACACCACATTTATGTTGTATACCATAAAAATGGCACTGTAAAACACAAAACATGACCTCAAGATTCCTACAAAATGAACCCTGTACAAAAGGTACAGATATCAGCAGGATGGGATAACCTATTTTCCTATTCGTTCCCATGACATTTTCCTACGACCTACTGAAGCCTCTGCAAGTGCTTTTAATGCAAAAAAAAAATGAGAAAAATGTTTCCTGTCTGCATAAGAATAGTAATGTAATTTCACATGCATACGCTGATCTGTCATTGCACAGTAAGGCTTAAATAAAGAGGAACAGAGGGAGTGAAAACAGGGAAAAAGTGAAAAAAATATATATTTTTGGGGGGTTAAAACTATTTATTTATTTTTTTTAAATGTGCTGGACATGAAAATACATTTTTACACAAAAATAATACAAATCTTCAGTTTTGTTTGTCTTGGGGCAGACATGTTTAAAATCAAAGGAAACATGCAATCTTTGAAAAGAAGAACACCTCTTGGTTTGTAAGTTACCGCACCTTGGCTGTTAGAAGCAGGGCAAGCAGAAGAGTTCCAATGACAAGCAGGAATATTATAAATATGCTGATTATTTTGTCAAGTGATTTCTCCAGCCAGACAATCATCTATGCAAAAGAAAGGAAAGACATGAATGAACAAAAAAAGTAGCAGCAACCAGATGATTCAATTCCACATGATATAAAGGAAAAGAACAAAAAAAAATGAAAAAAAGGAAATTAGATTAAAAGAATAACTTGATTTATAGAATATATTGAATCATATGTGATACGATGAATCTGAATGGACTACGATCAGTTATGCCAAGAATGTTTCACTTTGGCTAGTCTTGTATTAACTTTGAAGACAGGGGAGAACAATACGTATACCTCCAAAGTGTGCCTTGTTGCCCAATTCTCTATCCCTCAGTTTTTTCCCCTTGGTATGAGCGTATCATAGTGTTTTACAGAGCCCTAGTAATGTGTATAGAAACAGTAGTCTTTAGTTGAAGCCGATATCTTTTATTGGGCCAACATAGAAGCTTTCAGGACACGAGAGGTCCATCTCTTTCCATTTAAAGAAAACAAAAACATCTGAGGTATTGAAAGCTTATGTAAAGTTATATTGTTTTCTATAGTTTCTCAATAAAAGGTTAAACTAAACTTCAACTAAAAAGACTCATTTTTCTCTTGGGCCAATATAGCTATACCATTTTCCTGTGGGAAAAGCAAAAAAATGTGTTTAATATTCTTCTAAACAGTAATCAACAGTCATAGAAGTCTTGGTAAAGCCTGGTCTTCTAGCCACAACTCTAACCTCTAAACAAAAAAGATGTCCCTCTGTAGTCCATTTGAAATACCAGGAGACATGCAATAAAGTATACATTGAACCATTTAGAACTAGTTTAATAAATGTGCCAGTTTTGTAAGGGAAGGGAGAGCCAGCAGGGCTCTTATTTTATTTTATTTTAGAGCAGGGTGGTATATAAATTAGATCACGTAAAAAAAAATAAAAAAAAAATACCGATGGAGTTAAAACACTGAACTGTTATGGTAAATTGTGAGAATACAGATATATACATACAGTACGTGCACATGTTTTGACACATTACACCTAATAGAAATTTTGGAGAAAACAAAAAGTACATAATAAATATGAAATAAATGGTAATATTCCTATATAATATAATATACGATAGCACTAAAAAAATAAGGATTCCCCAAACTGTGCAAACAGGCTTAGCTCCCCTAAAGGAAACATTAATTGAATAAATCCTGCGTTTGCAAACTTAAGCCAGACCTCAGAAAAAGCTTTTCACTCCGACCAGCTAAAGAAGAAAATGGCTAAGGAAATACTGCCATCTAGTGATAATATGCTGGCCTAACATTTGTAATTTGTATCGGATGCTTATTAAGCATGAAGGATGAATTATTACAAAAGCCTATTCCCCTCTCATATAATCACAATGAATAATGGTCATCACATGCACAAATTGAACATGTTTTCTTATCATGTACAAAGAGGCACTGCACAGTCTCATCAACATTAGTCATTGATGTAGCAAACGATCCAGTGTTTGTCAATACGGTCTGGATGGGAATCAATAGCAAGATACGTGTAAATCATAATGTATACGCCATGAACAGTCCTATGAAAGGCACGCTCATTTCAACTCGTGTTTATGCAGCGTTAGCCATATGGCAGAAACGGCAAAGGCACATAGGCCAAAAACTTAAAAGGGATTGTGGTTTTTCTGTTAAGTCAACCATTAAAAAGAAATGCACAAATCTAACTAATACAGTACGGTCATATTTTATACAGACATATGATATGTTGCATATTAGAGGGTCAGAATTGTGTGCTGAATTGTTCTGAATTCTGAAAAATGGTTCTATTAACTAGCTCTGAAAATATTTTTGAACAGTCATTTTATTTATACGTTAGCAAATCTTAACAATTACAAAATGCTACTTAAAGTGTCCTGGCTGCTCACTCACTATGGTTAAATCAGTCTTTTCACCAAGGCATTAGCTCAGAGTTTAATAGCTTTCTGCTTTCTAGGCAATTACATCTTCAGGACACCCTGTCGACTGTATATTTGAGGGCAGCCATCAGCAAATTGGAACAGCAGCAACTTGGCATTCCCCTTTGTCATCAACCCTGCGGAAAAGCTCATAAGCAGAGATGGAGAGTAACACTATCTACCTCAGAGAGGAATAGTTTTAAGACAAAGATATTCAGAAGAAACATACAGTCCCACAGACTGGCCAATGTCTACAAAAAGCAGTCAGCCATGGAAACCCTGTCAAGAACAAGGCCTTCATGCTCTTTTTCAATATGGTCATGGAGCAATTATTCTCAGCCTACTATTAATGATCCCATTACACTGCTCCAGTCTCATTTTCACAGAGATCTATCCAGTAGCCAACAAATAGTGATAGATATTCCTTAAATGTATTGGGATGTTACATTTTTAACCTTACATACCTTGAAGTAACTTTGTGAAATGTATATAAAAATGGCTTCTTGGAAATTAAATGATGTTTTTTTAACATAAACCACTCGTTTATGTAAATGTGCCTTTGAATTATTATAAAATAATCTGGCAAAAAATATTACATGGCTCATCGCTTAGTAGAAATAGCCTTCTTCACTCTACTGAATGCACCTGGAGCTCCAGGACAAAAAAAGTTACATATGATACATACCACTGTTAACGATAATGGAGAATACAAATTTAATACAAATTTACACTGTTTTGTATTTAAAGAGAGCTATAATCATCCATACAATATTCTCCCTCAACCAGCAATGATAAAACAACTTTTGCTTTCCTTTCCTGAGGTAGCTCTAAGTGCTGTTTGGGAAACTCAACTAAATTCATATTTTAATATGAAAAAAAGTAATCTGATCTCTACCTACTACTTAATTATCTCAAACTGAGACAGCTTTACACCCTTAAAAATGTGTGAAAAAGTATTTTGTGAATTTTTTTCTACGCATGGAATGAGAAGGTCTCTTGGCCACAATGCCTTAAAGCATACCTGGAGTTAGTCTCGTCTAGGTTATCTTTCACTTCAGGCCACCATCTAAGAGCTTCCACGGGTTTCAAGTGACTAGGTTTGGCTTAATGATAGCCCCACTGACCCCACCAATGCACTTCAATTTTTATTTAATGTTCTCCGTACCACCTATGTTCTCACAATAAAACAGTGTCTTTTCTTACATACTGGGGGCACCAGACGTGTTGAGCCACTACCTACGGCCAACTGTAGAATACTGACATGAATACTTTTTGAGAAGGCGTCAATGTAAAACACAATAGAGATTAAAGATTTAACATGTCAAAACACCACACATGAAAAATAGCTCTGAATATAGCATAAGTATGTTACAAACAGTTTGGGAGGTATATAAATACAAGCTGAGATTATAGAAGTTATGCTAAGTATCCCATTTTGTGTTAAAAAGGACAGAAATCTACATTAGAAAACACACAGTTCTGTAATCTGTTGGTTTACCTGCTCATTAAGCCAATGCCACATCTTTATGTGGGGAGGGGAAAGGGGAAGTAAAAAAGGGTGGGAGAAGAAAAGGAGAAAAGACAGTGGTGCATTAGTGAAAAATGCATTCATATTTTGGAAAGAACAGAGGGCACAAAAAACTGCTAAGACACAAAAACAGCAAATATATAGCAAAATGAGACTATATATTTTTAACAAAAGACAAAGGGGATTTCCAAAATTACCCATATTTGCATTTAATGATAATCTAAATATAAGGGTAAAACAAGCCATAATATAATCTACACACATTTATCGCCAATTAGGCCACTAGTCAATTTAACAAATCGTATGATCTTAGCCAATACTCAATTTATGGTAAAGGCTTAAGGCTTAAAGCGAAAGGTCACTGGTTGTGTATTTGCAAAGCAGCACTACTTTTACAATAAAGGCACATACCCCAAAATTAATGAATCCAGTCTGAATTTAGAATTACAATATGCTACCAACCCCTTTCATTAATGTGCTTTCATCACCAGATAGAAGAGCAGCTGCATGTTTACATGGTAAATGTGGCAACTTTTTCCAAGAGGGTGGTAGATCAGCAGAAGAGTTAAACATACATGGGATAGGCATACGGCTATCCTGAATCTAAGCCGAGGACCAATGTTTGAGTATTTACACCAGCAAAACACAGGTAGACTAGATAGGTTCTTATATGCCGTCAAATTATATGTTTCTCTGTACATATTGACAAACAAAAACATTAGTATACACCATTGTGACCATTGTCTGGACAAAACCCAAAGCCCCCCCCCCCACACTATTCTCCCTCTCAAAATTTACCACTGGCACTACATTATACATTTATCTAGATTTATGTAGATCCTTCCCAGCTCTACATGGCAACTTTTTTAGTCAAATAAAAAAGTGGAAAACTGAATGACAACTTGAAGACAACATCAATGCAAGAACGGGGCATCTACAGATGTGAGCAAGACAATAAACATATGCAAGGCAGGTAAGAGTGTCAATGTGGTAATTTCTGTCATGGTGTATGGAGGCTTATATAGTTTTCCCAAAGTATGTCAGTTTACCTTAGTATCCACTTTTAGAATAAACCGTCCCAGTCCTCGAATTGGTCTGGGTGCCAATGCCTCTTGTCGTTCCTTCAAAAAGTCTTCTACCACTTCCCACCAAGCGCCAACACGCTTTACCAAGAAGTTCACCACGCCAAAGTGGGACATAAGCTTCTTAATGGCAAACACTGCAATTGAGGGAAGTCTGTTATTACAGTCATCACATAAAGGTGACGCTATAGGTCACTTCTAATTCTTTCTGGAAAGAGGGATATTAATAGGGAGATCAAACAAAATAGCAAAATAGCTAACTAGCTGTGAACAAACAGCTATCCAAATATCCACACAAATGCAACACTGTACAAATACAGAAAGTATATGAAATATAATAGGAAAAAAACAGTACTACAGTTCATTTAGAATTGACTATTCTTGGTTTCTTTGAAAAAATTTAGGTTTACTTTTAATTATCAAAAGCAGAAAATGAATAACACTGCTGATCTAAACACCAGGGGAATGATTTTAAGTGGTGATCACCTGCAATAGGCACTGGAAGCAGCTGTATTATCCACAAATTGAGCCACAGCTGTACAATGACAATAGCCCACACGAGGAGCACAAAGTAAATGTCGCTGGTTTTCTTCTTTCTTAAAAAGGCACTGATGTCACTTCTTTGTCTACTGCCATGTGGTGTGCTGGTAGGGGAATCATTCCTATCCGTCTCCACTAAAACAATGAGACAGTAGGAAAAAAATCAACAGGTTATATTAACAGTGACATTTAAAGCAAAATGAAAAGCTACTATCATGAGTAGCTTTATAGAACAAAGAGCCATATCCTAGCACCCCTCACCGAGTAGGTGCTGCTCATGTTCTCATCTAGAGCGACACAGTGGTTCAATACATCACTCAAAACTTATGAAAGCTTTAAGAGCAGAAACATATCACAGACTTTTATTTCAGCCTCAGAATATAACACAAAGTACACAGCATTAAACAACAGTTACTGATCACTGGCTACTAGATTATATAACACAACTACATATACTAATATTTTCCCTCTGCCTTCTAGCTTTTCCTATATCAAGTTTTCTGCAAGCCTCCATCTTGCCACACGATCTCAACAGAAAGCTTCTCTCCACCTGCTCCGTAAATTGCTTTTCTACAGATGGATGCGGTCCTTGAAGATTTTTGTATAAACCTATGCTGGCCAGAAGACCCGCAGGGAATGTTCAATAACATACTTGAGTGCACAGAACTGTAGTTTCACATTATTCTTGGTCTTAACCAAGTGGAGTGAAGGATTCATTTTTTAAAACATGTGTTTTGTAAAGATGCTGCTTCGCGCATCCACATGACTCTACAACAAACCTACTGGTGTGAAAAACTCTGCTGATAAAGAAACCGTAGGTGGACATAGAAAAGAAACACAAATCTCACCCACATATATACATGTATTCAAAATACAAGTTAATCAAGGTTCCATAAAAAAATAAAAGTTTTATATCAAAATGGAAAAATGTATGATTTATACCCAATTGAGACCATGGTACACAATGACATATTTGGGTTGATGGTGTCTCATTGGCTAAGCTCTTAACGCAGAATGTGTTCCTTAAAAATCAGATCAGTACGGAGACGATCTTTTGAGTGTTTAGTCACCTGCAGATTGTGATGCAGAGGTCTCCTCCTGTTGTTCCTCAAAGCCGGTAATTGATATTGCCATGGCAATGGTTGAGGCCGCTATGGTGATCATTTGTCCAGGTAGCACCGTGCCTGAGAAGCAACTAGATTCTGATTAACGCAGAACCAAAGGAGCAACAAGAAGATCTGAACATAAATCTGTTTACATTTTTATTAAGGTTCTGTACTTCTCTGGTAAAAAGTAAAATCTACACATGAACTCTTACTTATCACGTCTTCATTACCCCACATCAGATATGTAGTCTATATATACATATATAATACTTTTAAATGGTACTGCAAATTCATTTTGAAATGGCTAATTTTTAAAAGGCACAAAATCCACTGATGTTCCAAGGTTGCGGGTAATGTCACCATTAAGCATTTAAACAAAAGTTACATTTTAAAGAAACCCCATAATGCAGAATACTAGGGCTGTGCTTCTCACACATTTGCCATCCCACTGAGCCTTCTGATACAATGTACCTTTAATAAATCACTAAAGTATGAAGCCCTTACCTGATGATCCATGTGCATGGTGTTTCTCATGAAATGCACCAACAGTCATGAGGAAGACAATCAGAAGAAACACAGGAATCTTCCAGGAGCCAGCAACCGATGCTGTGAAAACATAAAGAATGCAGATTATTATGTAATATAACAAACACACCTGTGTTTAAACTGTATGACCATCATGTGTATAAACAAACCCAAAACGATTGATTTTCAGTTTTCACCCCAGTGAGATTGATGATATAAAACTAATCTTCTCACCATAAGAACAGAACCAGAAGCATTGCCTGCCTCTTCTGTAGGGATGGTCAAATCGGTACTTAAAGTGGAAGTTTCACCTATCCAGCTTTTACAATCACTTCTGTAGTTTATTCACTAAAACAGGATTTTAACCCCTTAATGACAATTGCCGGTTCTGGCACGGCACGGAAAAACAAGTCGATTATGACATATGACGTGCCAGAACCGGCACGCCTTTAAACGGGTGCAGAAAGCGATCTACGTTCGCTTTCTGCACCCAAATGGCGTTGCTGTAATGCCTCAACCTCGAGGCATTCAGCAACGCCACGATCGGCACCAGGGGCCATGTCTGGCCCCTCCCCGAGGCGTCAACACCGTTTTAAAAGCGTTTAGAAGGCGATCAACGATCACCTCCTAAACTTAAATGGTGTCGCTGGAATGCCTCGATCAGGAGGCATCCAGCAACACCAAACACTTACCTCTTGATGGACTGTGACCGCTCCGGAGAGCGGTCACAGCCGCAGCTGCCGGTCATCTTCGCCATCTGCAAGATGGCGGCGGCCCGGGAAAAAAAACAATAAAGGTGAAAAAGTTCGCTAGACAGTCTCCTGACCCTCTAGAGAACTCTGGCTCCACTTGCAGGTTGAATACAGGTACTGCATTCAACCATGCAAGTCAATGGAGCCCAGCTTTCTAATCACAGTGTGATTAGTAAAAATAAATTAAAAAATAAAATAAAATTAATAATAATTAGAAAAAAATAGTAAAAAAACCAGTAAAATGTAAAAATAATTTCCCACTGATGTCACTATCAGGGGAACCTTCAAGTTGAAAAAAAATGTTACATTTTTTTTTAAAAAAGGCAAAAAAAAAAAAATACATATATATAAAAAATATATTTTTGTGAGCAAGTCCTAAAATTAGCACATTAGCTTAAAACAATTCTCGCATGGAAAGAGTTAAAATACTGGCATATTAAATTCCCATGGGGTGTCTACTTTTAAAAAATGTATGATTTGATGGGGTAAATTGAATTGGCCGGGTTCAACAATGTCCCAAATAACACGGGGGGGGGGGGGGGGATGGCCACACATCTAATTTCCAATTAGAAAAATGCACACGTACCAAATGTGGCCTTTTAGTTCCCCCAAAAAGTGACAAACCCATGCATGTGGGGTATCACTGCGCTCAGGAGATGTTGCTGAACACATATTGGGGTGTCATGTGACAGCAGCATCAACCAGTAGCTGTAAATTCATACGTAAAGTAGGTGTGTGGGGGAAAAATACACACAAAAAAATACTACTGCAAACTTTGAAAAAATTCTGGTGGTAAAATGTGTGCATGCAAAGAGTTAAAATACCAGCATTTAAAATACCCTGGGGTGTCTAGTTTTCAAAAATATATGGCTTTATTGGCCACACTGAAATGGCCCGGCTCAAAGATGTACCAAATAGGGCATGGGCAGTGGATCCCCAAATGCCAAAGATCAACATTGAAAAATGCGCATGCCCCAAATGTGGCCCTTTTGCCCCCAAACAGCCAGGCAAAATCATTCATGTGAGGTATCGCTGTACTCAGGAGATGTTGCTAAACACATATTGGGGTGTTTTATGATAGTGACATATACCAGAACCTGTTTATTCATACCTAAAGTAAAATGTGTGTGAAAAAACAAATGCAAAAAAAATTATTACCATAAAGTTTGACAAAGGCTGATGGTAGAATTAGTGCTTGAAAAGGGTTAAAATACTAGCATTTGGAATACCCTGGGCTGTCTAGTTTTCAAAAATATATGACTTGATGGGGTAAATTGCATCCCCGAAACCGATACCCGAAATGGCACATGGGGGGAAGAATTACCAGATTTGGAAAAAATGGCTTTGAAATAGCAAAACGCTACCTGTACATATTGCCCCATAATGTGTAGAAAAAAGCAAAAAAACATAAAAACATTGGGTATTTCTAAACTCAGGACAAATAGTAGAATCTATTTAGCAGGTTTTTTCATTACCTTTTATAGATGAGTAAAAGATTTTTCAACTAAAAGTTAGAAACAGTCATTTTTTTCTAAATTTTTCACCATATTTTATACTTTTTTTAATAGTAAATAATATGATACAATCAAAATAATGTCATCTAAAAAAAGCCCTTCTTGTCCTGAAAAAAACAATATATAATGTGTGTGGGTTCAGTAAACGGGAAAGAAGAAAATGACAGCTAAACACGAGCAGCGCAGAAATGTTAAAACGGCCATTGTCACGAAAGGTACAAAAAGTAAAATCAGCCTTTGTCACGAAGGGGTTAAAGAAGAGTTTGTGGGACAGTTGCAGTTTCAACTTTAAAATCCATTATGAAGAGCCTATGCCGATGAGTTTTTCGTGCAAGGAAGGCTGTATAATGCACAGTTTAGCGGTCAAGGAGAATTTCCAGAAATATTACTTATTTAACTATAAATTGTGATTATTGAATAAAAAATTTACAATATCTTTTTGGTTGCTCATTTAATAGTCGGGGAGCTGACGTGGTCACCAGCAAACTCCCTTGAATACTCCCGCTTTAGTGAATAAATACAAATGTGTTTATATAAAATACCTTTATATCATGGTTGTTTTATTATTAGTGTAACTATGTTAGATAAAGTTGGGGATAATTTATGCAACACATGCTAAATTAACCATTTTCCTGTCCTGAACTGGTTATGACAGGTGGATAAGACAGGTGATAAATGTTATCATTGGTTCATATTTTTTGTGTTCTCAAATTTTATTAGCCATTATTTATTATACCTGGTCTCTGCTCCATCCAATGTTAGTCTAGATATGGCAACTAAAAAGGACAAGTTAAAAGAAAAAAGAAAAAAAAAAAAAAAAAAGATACCAAACTAAAGAAAATATTACATACCTAAATGAAAAAGCAGTATGAGCCAGACAGGGATGGAAATAGCAGAGAGATATCGCTGGGTGTCTGGGTTCCATTTAAACGTTACGGCCAGTGCATAGCCTACCACCAGTGTCCATATCTACACAAACAAAAAATCATAGTTACGACACAATCTACATTCTTTTCTAAATTAATGGACTTTATAGTATATTTATGACCCTATTTAGGTACATTCTTGGAATATTTAAAAAAAAAACAAAAAAAAACAAAAACCTGTATTCATTGGACTACATGGCTGTTAATACTTTCCAGCAGGGTTGATTTAAAAAAGGTACATTCAGTTTTTATAAGTTACTTTAATTTAGCCTTCACAGAAGAGAAGAAATGGTGTACAAGAATTGTTGTATGTTACCTGACACGTTACAGAAGACCTTTGCCATAACGTTTTGAATGATGGCATCTCCACACTAGGAGTGTGCTTTGTGGAAGTGTTACAGTAACACATGGGTTTCTAGTCTGATGAACAAGCTCACTGGAAAGCTTTAAGTATTGTATCTTTATTAGAAAGATGTGTGGAAAAGTCTCCCCTGGGGTCTTTGGTTGAAGATAATACCCTTTACTAGGCCAACAGAGTAACCTTCACAATGCAACTTGACTACGAAAACCAGCTGAGGTTTTAGATTCCAGCTCAGCCGTCCCATGCCGAGAACATTTAAAGAATAAAGTACAAATCTGGCTGACCCAGATTTTACTAAACATAAACATGAATCAAATGTGGTTCGAGTAAATAAATAAATGTCAAACAGCAACGTGGAGAAGCATTCCAGATGAACCCAAAGGCTTGCTTGAGGCTTTACAAGGACTGAATTTATAACAGTTACATTTAAGGGAACTGTGCCAATTAGTCGAATAAAACTAATTAACACAAAACATCACGGAACACGTTCCCTTACATGCACACGTTTTATTCACTAGCATTCAAATCAAATATGTGGTAAACATGGCTATGAATACAAAAAATTATAATTCTAGCCATGTGAGGATTTATTTTTTTTTACCAAATAAAGCAACACCGTGGTATCCATGACTCCTATGTAGAATTTTTATTAAGAAAAAGAACCCACTATTTTAGCTATACATTGCATGCCATTTAAATCTATAATCTCCCCTTTCACACCTTTTACATTATGCCCAGATTCTGTTATGATTACATGTAATGTGTGGAATATGTATTGTGAGTGTGCAGCAGTGAAGGTTGTGTAGTCAATGTGCATCACAATGTGCTAGCCAGGACCGGGTAATGTGCTTTTTAAATTATTATTTATAATCAAATAATGTATTAAACACATTTTATTTTGTGCATTTGCCTTCATGCTTAGTTGCAATAGGTGCCAAACAGTGGTGAAAAATGACATTTTTGAAACTTTTTTCAAGACGCAGTCACAAAGGTGTGAAATGTACACAAGGTATCACTAGGTTATCTGGTCTGCCTGCACAGCTATGGCTGGCAATCTCTAACACCACAGAATGAGTTTACTCACTCATACCCATCACACAAAACACCACATTGCCTCACACCTATCACACATCATTCCCACCAGACAAAACACCACACTGCCCTGCGTATTAGAATTTACTGTTCACTGGCACAAGCATGAAAGGACTGGTTGGAGTAGCTGAAGGTGGTGAGCCTGCTACGATGTTATACATAGAGGAGCACTTTGGAGAAATGGAGGCAACTGTAATGTTTCATTATATATGTAAACACGTAATTTCCAACATAGCTCCTCATACTCATAGCTGGGAACCTGCAGTTTCACCCAGAAGCTTAAGAAGTAGTAGGTAGCGTAGCAGTGTTTGATTCTGCCCAATTCCCATCCCTTTAAGGAGATATTGAGGTAACGTGTGTAGGCCTGCACCAGGAGTGGGTATAGCAGGTCCAGAAGAAAGAGGAAACAGAGAAAAGGGGAAGGGGCAGCTGAATACCATTTAGGGCTGTTCCCAGAGACCCCAGAGATAACATCTATCTTTGTCGCTGATACCTACTGCACCAATAGCTAAATGGAGGTAGCCCCTGATATTTCTCCCAGGACAGTTGGAGCTCTAGCCAGCCAGCGCTAGTTTGTTCCAAGATACATCCGTATTCATTTTACAATGAAACCAAATGTAGTTCACCAGACTTCTTAGCTGATGCCAACAAAAGGCCAAAAAAAAAAAAAAAAACAATAGAAGTCCCAGTCTACAGCAGAAATGTTGGACTTTAAAGCCATAAGTGTATATTTAATTTAAATACAGGATAATTCATCTGCATAAAAAAAGTGAAAATTGACACCTATTTCTTTTAGCACTGCTGCTTAAAAACCTGCTGGTGGAGGCGATAAGTTGCCAGGCACATTTTTCACAGCATTAAATGACACATTCTTTATATAGTAACAAATCATGACAGATATCCAGAATCAGGTTGTTCAATACCTGTATATACAGTGCAGTCTACAATGGTGGACAGACATTAAAGATATAACAAAAGTATGTATTTAGTTTTTTATCATTTAAAGTGTCAACAATATTATTACTGGATTTTAGCACATGGTATATAAATGAGCTGGTGTAATGCATTTCATGAAGAATCAATAGATAATTAGTTTAAGAGCAAATTGCTATTTTAAACAACTTTTTTAGACAAATATTTTACATTGCATTTTTTTTTTAACCACACTGATTATTACAGGACACTGTCTTTAATATTTTATATGACCTCACGCTCCTGACTGGCTTTTTGATTGATATATAATTAATATTCACTAAATGTTTTCATTTCGTTTGTTTCCTTTTAAGTGAGACAGATCCTGTTCAAAATGACCCAGCACCCTAGAATGAAAAGGTTAAGCTGAACTTATCAGAGGAATACCATCCAAGCCGTCCAAACGTTTGAGGCGCATCGTGTTCCCGGATCAACTGCTGAACAATGAATGGAATTTGAATTGCAAATGTTTAATAGAAATCATGGTGTTAGCCACTGATCTTCCAAATATGAATGCCTATAATACAATATCAAAAATGATAGTGGAAAGGTAAGGTATTCTAGGGCTTGACAAATTTGTTGTGAATCTAGGCGCCAGCTAAAAAAAGTTAGGAGCCAGGATTTTTTTTAAACTAACAGTTGGTCAGGAGTGATCTGATCATCATCAGCCCACTTACTAAACTCACAGCATTTGACCTGGAAGCACCCTGGACTTTCACATGTGGAGACCGAAGAGCCCTCTCCCCCTGTCCCTGAAGCTGCCTCTGGCAGCTGGGACACAATTGCTGGTCTATAGGCTTCCATGCCTACAGGAGCCATCAAAGGGCTTGTGGGGGCTCATTTTTGCTGTTGCAGCAGCAGAGCCCCGTACAAAACAGGAATTAACCCCTAAAATGCCGCGATCGCAGCATTGAAGGGGTTAACGCTGCATTGCCGCTCTCATGGAGCGATCAGGCAGCAGGGGGGTGTTGTGTCAGGTCCCCACACCTGTGTGGGGACCCAATCAACACTCAACCCCCTTTCCTGGAGTGATCAGAGGCTTGGGGGGTATTTTTTTGTTAATGTAGCAGGCTGACAAACACCTGGCGCCTGGGATTTGTTGAGCCCTGGGGTATTCTATATGTTCTATACAGACTTAGCTCATTGGCTCACAGTTAAACAAGCATTATCAATTGTGATACTGTTGGTGCAGTTGTGTATTGTATGTTTACAATATACGGCACAACTGCACCTAAAGTATAACCTCACTTTGTTCATTTCCTATCCAGAAAACCTAAATTGCTAGCCCACTTACTTACATATTGTTGTTGGTCATGCACACAAATTCATAACCAACACAATAAACTTTATTTTAACCAGAGACCATCTCCTGTATTTCTTTGTTTTTCTACTCCACAATACAAAAAAGCTCGACACTATTGGCAGTTCTGTTTTTTCGACATTTATATTTTAAAAAGGGTTTAAAAACAGTTTAATGTCCCTGACAGCCCACATAAAAACCGCATATTAAAGCCGCTCCTTTCTTCTACCTCGGTCCAATGATTCTCACCACTGATGGCCTGCTTCGAGAAGTACAACGTTCTGTGCATGTACATGGGGGGCTGAAAAGACCCCCACAACTTTCTCTGAGCCAAAGCTGGAGCAGACTAACAGTAAGCATATTTTGCACAAATCTTCGGTTGAAAACATAGCTTGTGGGTGAGGAAAGGGGGAACAAAGGTGGAACAAGCATATGGGGTGATTCTGTAGAATGCATTTGCAAAGTGGACACCACAAAAATTTGTAAGGGATCTCTCAGCTATCAGATGGATTAATGTACCTTTTGTAGTGAGAGATACACATTTTAGAACACCAAGACAGAGGGGCAGAAATGTCCTACTCAGTAAAGCAAATAATCTAGAGGAAAGGTTGGAAATCGATACAGGATCTGTAAATGCTTCCAAGAACAGAAGTCAGCTGGAACAGAAAGGAGCAGGTGTTGAGATGTACTTTTTGGATCCGTTATCTTTAAAGGGTGGGACGAAAGAAATTACAGAGTTAAAAAACTGGAAGATAGTAATAAATGAAATGTATGAAAGAAATAAATTAACCGGAAAAGACACTTGTAACAAAGCCAGTGATGTTCTCAACAGTTCATTGTTATTACTTCACATATATCTGGGCTGTCCTATACAGAAAAAAACTGCAACTTATTATTTTCATAATTGATTAGTTGGCCGGTTATTTTTTCGATTAATCGGATAAAGAAATAAATTAAAATTTTTCATTTATTTAAAATAATTTAACAAACAGGATGTTAAAAACAAACAGCAGAATTGAAAAAAAACTAACTTTGAGAATTGAGAAAAATGCATTTCTTGTTTTTATTTCCCAACCTGCCCCCCCCCAGTTATGCACATTTGAGCCCAGACTTCTCACACTGCCTCCCACATATGACTCTGCCCTCCCCACATATACCCTATATTTCTTATACCCCCTGATATGCCACTGTGCCCCCTATGTCTTATACCCCCAGATATGCCACTTCGTCCTCCCCAGATATGCCTTATACCCCAGTATGCCTTCCTTATACCCCCAGATATACCACTCCGCCGATATGTCTTATACCCCCCAGATATGCCACTCTGGCCCCCATCTAACCTCTATTTGAGGTCGGAAAAAACCCTCATCTTATAATAGATAAAATTGATTCAACTAATCGATAATGAAATTCGTTGGCCACGATGTTCATTATCGATTAGTTGTTGCAGCCCTAATACATATTTACATATGTGTAATGCAGGTTTCGGGAAAAAGCAAACATAAAAAGAAAGTTAGGAAAGTTAAAGTAAAAGGGTATCTCAAATCGGTATAGCAATTCTAACTGTAAAGCCTGGGACAAAACAGGAAAGTTGTTAAAAGCACTTTGTGTTAATTTCTGTGATGGCACATATTAACTATTTGGGGGGCTTCTTTGTTTTGTTTTTTTCTGGTGTTGTCACCAATCCACACAGGTTTAAGAGACATGTAATTCTAGGAACAAAATGTCTTCTTATTAGCAGCAAGGACCGGGAAAGACAAAAACACAACAATCTGAGATTTATAACGAGCGCAGAAAGCAAATGGGATTAGGCACGCTTCCAAATGTTCCCAAATAGTTAATTCCATTGCATGTTTGGTTCAGACTTACAAAGAACAGAAAGGTCAGTACAACAAAATCTATTCATTCAACTGCAAGCCTCCAAGTAAGCAGAATATTGCAACAAGCTCACCATGTACTGTATTATAAAAAGCCAGGCCCGGCTATCTTAAAAAGGCCCTGCATGATGCATGGTTAAACCAGTGAGGTTAATATCCATGAAATCTCAAACCTTAGCTATGTATTATATACAGCCAACTCAGCCCTTCAAGCAGAAGATGCTCACAGGGTATTTGAATGGTGAATTGAGAGAGTTTGAACTCAGTTTAGTGAATTAACCCCAGAGCACATGAACTGCATTTGCATACACACAGCTAGCCCTAAACAGAAATGGGGCAGGATACATCCAGTATATATTATAAAAATATAAACACTGCCTACTCATCTGCTAGGTTTTTTTTACATGCGTATCTACAACAAAGCCATTGCAGAAAAACACTTATTAGACTCAAATGCACTTTTACCCTAGTCATAGGTGGGCAGCTGCTGCAGCATCTAGAAGAGGGTACCTACCAGGGGAAGGCAGCAACATTTTTAGTTTGCCATTTGACCAAATGCCCCATAAAGCAATGACTAACAAGGCTTGTCACCGACACTGGTGACCAGGTATGGACACTATGCCTACACCCTGGTTTTTGCAGACCATCTGCCTGCTCCTCAATGATTACTAGATGTTAAAACCTGGTGCCAAACCAGCAGGGACCAAGATGGCCAGTCACTGAAACACAACCTCCAGAACATCGCCTACAAACAGGAGTATGAGTGGTGGCCACAACCCATCTCTTTCAAACATTGAGCCCCTCCATCTAGCTTCAGATGGACCGATGCTAAAATATTAAATGCTGAATTACACACCAATGTAATGCAGCCTTATGGTGATGTGCATTAAACTAGTAGAGGAATACCATATAGTATAGCATGATAACACTATACATCTGCCAGTTGAAGGAATGCCATGCTCAATGTATGAAAACGGATTCCATTGCATGGTTGAATACGGGGCATTATCACCAAGGAACTTTCCTTTGACTTATTACGTGTGTTATCTGTCACCTTTTAGGCCAATGGCTGCTGCTGTCAAAGGTGCATCTTTTATTACCTTCCCTTCCCTTTGATGGGCAGCAGAGTGACTACGTCCCCATTTCCCCCAATCCCTTCCTCACCCACAGCGTGCTGAAGTACTCCAGGGCCCCACAGATCGCGGAGCACAGGTGCCCCAGCAGCTCTCGCACTCCCAGGTAGCTGCCGGCCCAGTACAGCAGGTAGACAACGGGGGCTCCGGCCAGAAGGGGCACAAGAACACGGAGTCTGCGGCCAACGAACTCCCCAGCGGCCTCCAGAGAGTGGTTGGCGAAGCTAACAGGCAGCAGCAGGGTCGCCAGCACGATGGGGGAGCCCTGGCGCTGGAGGCGGCACAGCCAGCGGCGGCACAGGCCGGTCAGCGAGCTCTTGAACGGGTGCAGGAAAGTGCCACACAGCGCAGCCCATAGGAGAGGCCTGAGGAAGGCCTCGAGGATGAAGTAGACCAGCACGGCCGCCCCACAGCAGCCGGCAGCGAACAGCAGCGCTCCGGTGTTGTAGAAAGCCTGTTTAATGTTTCGGTCAAAGCGGAGAGGCAGACCGGGCGGCAGGGGGAGCAACCCCGGGGGCAAGCGGGAGGTGTAATGGGACAGGGTGTGGGCACCCAGAGGGGTGCTATCAGCCGAGGGTCTGTGGGGAGAATGGCTGTCATCGCTGGGCTCTGGTTGTGTCGGACTAGAGGAGCGGGCATGGCCGGTCGGCAGCAGCTCCTCATTATCAGCCATGTCTGAGGGCGGCTCTCCCTGTCACTGTGCATCCCTCCGGGTACTGCCCTACGCCCCGCCCCAATGCTTCCACAGGTGCCAGTCTCGCCGTTACTGTACACATTAATGTGCCACTCCCATTGGGAGGAGGCGGGAGTTTTCCCGGGTGGCTCACTAATTTTGTATGACAGTCCGTGCTACGCCCACTTCCTGCAGCGCTTATGTTTTGCGTCATATACAGTTAGTTTGTCTAAAGGAGAAAACAATTGTCAACAGAGTGAAGCATTGGGCTACCTTACCAAGATTATATGAAATATAATGACCTATGCCTGAAAGACCACCCCTGGGGACGCCCTTATTTAATAAACTTTAACCAAAATCCTATTTTATAGTGCAGCAATAGCGGGGAAATGAATTAACATATAGAATATATCTACATGAGCATCCGATATTTGATATAGCGGACATAGCGGCAGAAGTACTTGCCCGACTAAACAGACACAAAGGCTGCATCCTAGATGAACGACTGGTGGTTGTGGTGGTGGATGGAGCCTGACCCTCCCTTCCTTTCCTAATACCAAAAAGAGGATCCATTGGAAATGTAACTTAGGTGTGTGTGGACTGTGTGGTGTTTTTTAACAGTAGGGGAAGCTGTTTAAGTTTATTTAATTAAGAATCTCATACAAAACTAATTTCGAGGAAGATTCTCTTCAGTGCAACTGCACTTTGCTGCTGCGTGCAGTCTGCCAAAAAGTGCTCACTGGTAAACTTCTGCAGTGCAAACAGTGACGCAGGCTAAACAAAAATTTAGTTATTTAATTTTATTTTTAAGAAAATTCTCCAGTTATAGCCACTACTTAGTTAGCTCAAGTTTACAAAACAGAAAAATAAGGTACCACAATATGTGTGAACATTAAACAATACTTTAATTTATCAAAGAGGAATGGAGCTTCTGTGTACCAGTATAACAGAAGACGACCAGAGGAGAAATAGTTAAAATAAGTAACAACTTTAATATAAATAAAAAAAATAATATCTTCTGTAGAGAGGAGAAATTGAAGTGACAGCTTGATTCTCACGAAATTCCTTTGCGTCCATTTCCTCAATGGGCGTATTCAGCACAACGCATTTCACCGTTGCCCTGCATCGGCTTCCTCGGGTGCATAATCTCTCCTCCAGTCTTCTCATTTATAGAACCATTTACCCCTTCTATACCAATCACTTGATCAATAATGTCCTTTAACCCGATATGGGAAAGGCTGAACTTGATGGACGCATGTCTTTTTTCAGCTATGTAACTATGTAACCCCCTTCTGTACTAAACCACTCAATTAACATAAAAATAAATTTGATAAATAAAACAAATTTAGTGCTAGTGTCTTATATGGGGTTATCACATACAAAATAGCCACAAATACATAATTTTAAAAATGTATATACTAAATACCGTATTTGCTCGATTATAAGACGACCCTGATTGTAAGACGACCCCCCAAAATCTGAATATTAACTTAGGAAAAAAAGAAAAAGCCTGAATATAAGACGACCCTAAAGGAAAAAAGTTTTACCAGTAAATGTTAATTCATGTAAACTATTTTTTTAAATAAAAGCTATGATTGAGAAAAATATTTTTTTTGTTTTTATTTCCTTGTAAAAACCTGTCCCCCAGTTACGCACATCTGCCCCCAGGCTTGCCACACCAATATGGCACTGTGGCCCATGATATGCCTTTTAACCCTCTATATGCCACTGTGCCCCATGGTATGCCTTTTGACCCCCTATGTGCCACTCTGCCTCCAGAAATGCCTTATACCCCTATATCCCATTCTGGCATTTAGGGGGTTAAAATGCATATTATGGGGCAGAGTGACATATAGGGAGGTATAAGGCATTCCAGGAGGCAGTGGCATTAAGGGAGTTAAAAGGCATTGTATAGAGCACTCTATAAGGCATTTCAGGAGGCAGAGTGCTCTATTAAATGCCCCCTTAACGCCACTCTGCTTCCTGAAATGCCTTATAACTCCCTATATGCCACTCTGCCCCATAATATGCCTTTTAACCCCCTAAGTGCCAGAGTGGCATATAGGGGTATAAGGCATTCCAGAAATGCCCTATGTCCCCCATTTAACACACACACACACACACACTTACCGGTGCTTCCAAATTCCTGCTGTATTGCCGGGGCAGCGGGTTGACGTCTCCTTCCGCTGCAGCCGGAAGGAGGTGGAGTTGGCAGCGGGGGGTTGTCTGCGTCCGTCGCGGATACCTTTCCCGGCTGTCAGAGATCAGAGTTCCGGCACCTGTGCGGGGAACTCTGATTTCTGACAGTCGGGGAAGGTATCCGCGACGGACGCAGACAACCCCCGCTGCTAGCCACACCTCCTTCCGGCTGCAGCGGACGTTGTCTACGCGGATCGCGTAGACGTCAACCCGCTGCCCCGGCAATACAGCAGGAAGCACCGGTAAGTAAGTGTGGGGGGGGGAGACAGGAGGATCCAGGTCCCCTGCAGCGGTGCGGGGGATCTGGATCTTAGTCTCATAATCAGACCTCTATTTGAGGTCTGATTAGAAGACGACCCCGATTAGAAGACGAGGGGTATTTTTCAGAGCATTTGCTCTGAAAAAAACCTCGTCTTATAATCGAGCAAATACGGTAATATTAAATTTAAATGATTTAATAATAAACAAAGGGCTGAAAGTTTTATTGCAATATGCTAATTTTATCTGATGATCTAAAGTGCAAAATGCCTCAGCCTCTATCTAAACTATACATAATTTTCACAAAAAATAGCAGCATAAATGCAGGGCCGGCCCAAGACATAATGCCGCCTGGGGCGAAGTTTAAAATGCCGCCGCCACCAGGGGTCATTATCTACCCTAACCTCCCTCCCTATTATCTACCCTTCCCTCCCTCCCTATTATCTACCCTATCCCCCCCTCTCCCCCCTTTGCACTTACCTTGCAGCAGTCCTGCGGCGAGTCTCCCTGCTCTGCCACGGTGTGCGCTGCTTTACTGCTGAGCGCCGGAAATTACGTAATTTTCCGGCGCTCAGCATTACAAGCTGGCACCGAGACCAAGCTAGAGGGCTCGCAGAGGAGAGAGAGGGGCCCCGAGCGGGTAAGCGAAAACCACTCGACACCCCACTCTCTCCTCCCCTTAAAAAAAAAAAAGGTGCTTGGGGCGGCAAAGTGCCGCCTCTTCAAAAGTGCCGCCTGGGGCAATTGCCCTGCATAAATGTAACAGACTGCAATACATAACATAATTAAATAGCTAAAGTGCTGGTGAATATTACAGGCACAAATTACATAAATGTACAAAAGGCTGGTAATTATAGAGTAGAGTACTGATTTTGCAATAGTTAAAGTGCAAACTGCTTCAACTTCTACCTCAAATATACATAGCCTCCAAATACATAACACGGCAAAAGGCAGCACTCTAAATTACATAAAATAATGTAAGCGTATAAAAATCAAAAGACAGTGCAAGAGCCCCAATCCCACCCCAACGGGCTACACACTGGACAATATAGAACAGTAGGAGATGCACATGTCAAAAAAAGAACACATAACCCACTGTATAATTAAGAAAAAATATAATTTATATGAGCACAATGTTCAAAAAGACAATAGTACAAGTGGGAGCAAATCAGCAATTAAATACATGCAATAAAAATTAAAATTAATACCATAACACAAAAAAGACAGGAGGGCGGACAGCAGCGGCCCTGAAATGAGATCTCCAACGTTTCGCCGATAAAGGCTTTATCAAGGGTGACCCTTAGCTAAATTCCTTTTGTTAGTGCTACTACTACAGCTACCTTGTAGCTTTGCTTAGTACAGTCGTCGACACACAGACAATTGTTCTTTAAAGAATTTAAAAAATTAAATTTAACAGCAAAACAGTTAGGTAAGCTTCACTGCTTGCTGAATAAAACCCGCAGCACTTATGTGGCTGGACCTGCTAGCCCAATAAGTTCACTTCACTGATGGACTGAAGAAATGAAATTAAAAAAATTTGAAAACTTTACTTTGTCTCTTCTGTGCTAACACAAAGCACAAGGCAGCACCAGCACTACAAAGAAAGAAGATTAGCTTAACTTCACAAAAATTAGTATAACCGGCTAGTTTAGCTTTACATTTTTAAACATTTATTTTAAACATACATTTTAAAGTTTAAGCTTTAAAATTTTAAACACAACACCAAGAGCAAGATTAATTTAATAACCTGAGAGATCTCTTCTTTCTGCTAGCCTAGGCTAAGGCTTTTTCACTAGGCTATTTGATTTTTCTACCTAATACTGCCAGTCTGTCTTATTTTGTTCTAAAAAATAATTTACAAAAAAAACAGGGAAGACACTGTGAAAAATGGCAGGCTGAAGCTCACCAAGTGCAGGGAAAATGGCGAGATTCTCCTCCTCTTAGTATAGTTAAAATGGTGGCCGCAGCAACGAAACAAATGGATGAATGACAAAGATTTTCCTAATCACGCCTTCGTTTTCATTTGTTTACTTTTTTTCTTTGGCACAAAAACACGTGCAAGGTCTAGTAAAAGGGAAACCTTTTGGATTGATAGCTTACATACCCTGACTCCTCGAGGTCTTAATGAGGAACTTAATTATAATTCCTTCTTACTTTAAAATACTTATACTTTTCTTGTAGTTGCAAAGTACTAACTATCAGTCATTATGAACTGATACTGTTACCTGATGATCACTACTGTTAAAACCCTGTAGTCTGGTGAAAAAACTGGGATTTGACCTGATCAGTTCCCCAATACTTATTTTTTTCGTTTTTACACATATAAATTTGCCAACCAACATTAATTGTAACTGTAACGTACATCGACTGCTATTTACAACTTACCTGCATTACTAAACATACGTATACTTTACCATTGAGTGTATACTTGATATGCTACCTAATACTCACCAGGCCTTTTTGTTTCCTTCTATATATGACTAAATATTTACTTGTTATACTTTACTCGGTTTGCATTATATATACGTCAAATAGAACTAAGCATCCACTTAGCATGATGTTTATATTATCAGAATAATAAATATATCTAATCACCCCTTCGAGACCAAGGCTGTTTAAACACTTTTGTACTGCTTGTGTTATATATTGTGGGGTTTTTTACGGGACAAGAAGGCCTTTATTCAGATACCATTTTTTCTAATCATATAATCTAATTTCCTATAAAAATAAAATAAAAACAAAATACAGAATTTTTGCAGGAATGGACAGGAGTGGAATGCACCTGTTGCGGGAGCAGGCGGTAATGGTCAGAAATTCGGTGGGAGCGGGAATAAGAAAACAGTCCCGCTCAGGGCGCTAATCTGGATCTTAGTTTTATAGTCAGACCTCTATTTGAGGTCAGATTATAAAACAACCTTGAATAGAAGATGATTGGCTCTAAAAAATAAAACCTTGTCTTATATTCAAGCAAATATGGTGTGTAAGAAGGGAGATAGAGAGGAGCATAGCTGTACATTATGTAGAAGGAGAGATGCTAAGCATTAGGTCTTGAAAATGTTTAATTATAGGGTGTTAGAAATTCTGGTCAATTTATTATTCAATTCTAGGGGACATAAACTGTACTGGTCCCCTTCTCCAGCTGTACTGCAGTTGTGCGACAGCTAGATTGATTTCACCATTACGTTTTTTAATGTGATCAATAAAATTATTATTTTAGTTCTTTTGGGTTTTTTTTGTCTATTTTTGCTATCAAACTCGTTTTGCGTTATCTCTTTTACCACCCAACCTTACATCCTTTGTTATATGCCACACCTACAACACAGTTATCCTCTTGTTATAATATATTTCTACTTGAAAGCAATGGATGTTAACCAAAACCTTTATTTAATAAGGAAAGAGTTTGTCTCTTGAAGATATTAGTGTCTACGTTGGAACTTTCTCAGAGGTTTAACTTCAGCTGATGGTGGAGCTGGTGTTAACAAGCAGCTCCTCTTGGAGATCCTCGGGGTCTTACATTCAGAGGTCGAGGGTCTCTCCACAGAGGCAGTCCGCGTAGATGAGTTCCTCATGTTTCTTATATCTGGCAGTACATTTGAGGTCTTAATCTTACTGAGTCTGCCTGCAGAGGAAGTCTGCAAAGAGTCGTTCCTCATGTTTCTGACATCTGGCAGTTCAGCAGAAGACTTACGCACAGGTTTTTGTTTGCGTATTGGTGGTAATTTGAGGGAGTCTTTCTCCGTGCGGACTTTGGACATTGCTGCTGGTGGTGCTGATGTTATCCTCGAGTCTACTTGCTTGGCTCTTTTTTTGGTGTCAGGGGCTTTAACAATTGGTGGAAGTTTCTTCACATTCCTCAGTGGTTCCCTCTGAACTTTCGTGGATCTGGACCAGTCAGATTTCACAGTCACCTGATTCATCTGTCCATTGTACAGAAGTACACACTGGTTTTTAGTTTTCAGTGGAAGAATTAGTTCGCCCTTTCTTTTATTAAAGATTTCAAGAGTCAAGTCTAAAAAGAAAAACATAATAATGTAATTAATACTTTCAGTGAACCAGAAATATGTGCTGTTTTTTTCTCTGCTACAAATCATTAAAACCTAAATGCTGGTGACATACTCAACTACAGGACAAAAACCAAGACTAGAAGCATGAATAAGACTGATTTAAAAATGACTGTGTTGTACTATGGAAATATGTACTGTAAATACCATAATCCTATACTATAATGTTATACAACATTAATTGCTTTACATTAACCCTATAGCTACATGCAAATAGGATAGCCCCCAGGGTTTGCATGCCATGTGCTGCCCTTCTTAGGAAGGAGCAACCATTTGTCCTGCTCTCTCTCTTTTGCTTGTCGTCTTTTGACTTACATCAAAGTAGAGTGCTGGGGACATGACATCATAACTTAGAGCTCTGCTTCACTCCGGAATGCAGAGGGTTAGGGTAAATAGGACCACTGTGGTGGCCTCCTAGGTGAAGTCAATACATCAAATACATGAACTTACCAAGTGTATCCTTAATAACCCCTGGGATCACCTCCTTCTGAACCTTACAGCTGGTGCTCAAGGATGGATTGCAATTCATTTCCAGGAGCCACACCTGTTAAAATATTTAGTATAAAAATACAACATACAAAACACTGATTACTTATGATTCAATATTGAACGAACCATAAACATATTTCTACAGGGAAAAGGGAACAAATGCAAAATCGCATCAAATCTGTATTCTCAGACTTTTTTTCTGTTACTCTATTGATACTCACTTTAACTACAAGCTTTATAAAATGATGCGATATAAAATATTCAAACATCTTGCTCAATAAAACAATGTTTTTGAAATATTTTTTATGAATACTTATTTTCACATAAACCATTGAGTCTTAACAGTGTAACTCTAGAACTTCTCCTGCGTAGTCATATCAAAGTAAATACTATTTGTTTTGTTAAATGGTGCTTATGTTCTAGAAGGGAATACTATTATTGTTTTGAATTGTAAGATTACCTGAAAGTCTTCATCGATTAAGAAATCGCAGCCGATTAGATCAAAATACCCCCGGCGACTTGTGAGCTTCGATTTAAACGATTTGAAGCAGTGTGCCATTATCAGCTGCATCTTTTTCTGCGGAAACAGGAAGACAATGAGAACAACTGTGAGTTATCATAAATAATAAGCATTATTTGGAAAAGGCAAGAAAATTAAGTTTGTAACTGGAGAAGAGGAAGTATCAATAATGCTTGAATACCATGAAACTAATGACTACAGAGGAGTGCATAAAATTGGTATGGACAGGCATATGGAAGTTTTATTTGCGTTTTATTATTGTAGATTTACAAGATGTTGTGTACTCTAAAAGCAAATTTATGAAAAATAAATGTTTTTCTTTAAATTTTTAATATAGTGTGTGAAGATACCATCGTCTCACAACCACCTAGCGACTGAACCCCAAGGAAACTACTAGACTTCTGCAAAAATCCCTCTTAATCCCTGCAAAACGTTCCCCCCATTTTATCAAAATTCTAGATAATATTACTATAATATATTAAATATAAAAATAATGCTGTGATATAGTGTGGCGCTAAGTGAAACTGGGTTTTGCTTCAAATAGTTACAATATGCGCTAATGATGTGCAGAGGTGGAAGTCACCATTGCAGGCTTTTATGATATTTTGGTCTCACAGAACAGATTTTTATTGCAATGCTAACAAAATTCTACTAATGCTGATTAAGTGCGTTTACCCATAATCCTTAATTATTCCTTCTTAGCGATATTTCCCCTATAGTGAACAAGGTCGGTTGTGAACCATCTCCTTAAAGCTATATGTATGTACAGTAACCATTTATTCTTTCCTTACCGTGAAGGTGTTCAGAACCCAGTTCCTGGGTAGATGTTTCTTGGAGGCATAGACTTGGTTAACATAGTTGTTAAATCTCTCCATAGACCAGATAGTTTCGTCCTTCAATTCCTTATAAGATGGATGCTTCTTTTGCATGTATTGGTTGGTGAGATGGCTAGTGAGATCAGTAGATTGGTGGTCATATTGTTCACAGGTAAGTCTCACATAACCATGACGGAAAAAAACAACATAAGGCTCCGTGGATGAAATAATCATATAGGACCTTACGTCAAATTTCCGTCCACCCAGAAGCAAAGGATTTGGAATATATCTGCAAAACAAGAAAGAAAATGTACTCTATTTAGTGAACATTTAAATCTATTCTAAAAATTCAACATTACAGTTTCCTATGGATATTACATACTTTATTGGAGAGACAGGGGGAATGGGTCAATGTGGTGAAAATATTAATCAAATAATTATTTTGGTATCAAGTAATTAACAAATAAATTACTTATACTGATCAAGTACTTTACAAATTCAAACTAATTCAATTTTCACTACTAGTTGGTTAGCACTGTCATTTAAATAACATAGTTATTAAAACAGAAACTATAGAGGAAAAGGCCAGAACCTGAACTTAAGACATTTTGTTGAATTGTTTCACACCTTATCATACATTAATAATACTAGTAAAGTAACAAGAGTAACTGCATGCTCTCATAGTAATGTGTGTCGTACCTCTGCACAATGCTGGCCTCTGAGACATGATTACGGTCATGCTTATGGAGCCTCATCTGGCGTTGTAGGTCATTGACTTGCGTTGAGTTTTGCAGCAAGAAAATGCCACGTCCTTGGTTTAGGCCAGTGGGCTTACAAATCCATGTTTGAGAATCTGAAGATAGAAATGAAATTGCAATTAGTGAATTCTATTTATTCATGGGAGTGCAAATTAAAAAGAAACGTAAACTTTTTATAGTGACTTCCAGTACATCCAGTACATTTAAAATGTACATTCTTACACATGAGGAGCATGGCAGAAAATATCCCATTTGAACATTCTGGACAACTGCCAGAAGCCTTTACCTGTAGTTAAACACAAGGGTGTCTAAATTAAATTAAGGGACAGAACCCCTACTCCAACTTCCCTATGTTAGCTGTGGCTGTTAGTTATATATTATGAGTACTTACCTTTATAAAGAGAGAAGAATGCTTTTCTCTCTGATGGAATGTCCAGACGGTAGGACTCTGGATAAAAATCGGCCATTTTCAGTTCTCTGTTCAAAGACAACAACATATAATGTGGAGAGTTCAGTCAATGATACTAATACATTTCTGTTTCTAATAAGAATAAATATTGTGTCTTTCTGCCTTTTACCTACAAGACATCTAACATCCTGTACTGTATTCTATCCAAGGAATATTTTTATGAACATATCTTTTGAACATACCTTGTATACATCATTAATATGCTACCAAGAATGCACAGCCTAGTATGTTTCATATTAGACTGTGTCTGCACTTTATTCAAGAAGTATAAAAGTAACCATTTCCACATGTCAGTCTAGGAGAGGTCTTCGAGAAAATCCCAAATCCATCCTAGATGACTATTACTAGGTTTCCTACCAACATAAGCAACTGCTTTTGTATTACAGAGTATCTGTACTGCACAGCTTCTCAGTATTACTGTCCTTGATAAATGTGCTGGGTATTGCTGTTGAATATTCTAAAGGAAGGTAACTAAACTGCTACTCACTTTGAGTTCCAGATTTTGCTTTGTTGGATTTCATAGTCCCTCAAGCACCTTAAAAGACCAATTTTTGTAGTGAAAATCCAGTTGTTTGGAATCTGGTAGATCAATTGTTTGCCTAGAAAAAAGGGATGTGAAACAATATTTTAAAGCTTCTGGATCTTTCATGTTATTGATATAAAAACCTAGCACTAGAATAGCTGTTATTTTATGTTTTATTTAAATCTTGCATATCCTCACAGCAATCTTGATGGGTTTTAATAAACGATACATTTTATCATTCTATTCTTACTTTGTTAAATAATCTGTTTAAAGAATATAGAGAGCATTTCTAAAGTTTTTTAAATCTTTGAAAAAACACCACAGCCCTATAATACCATGCAATATTTCAACGCTAGAATAGTCTTATACAAACCAAATAAAATATGATCTGCATAAAATTATATATATGATATGTAGCGGAAGCTTGGCATACTTACCTTCTTGAAAAGATATATAGTTAGATCTTCTCTTGATGGAACACCACTTCAACATGTAGTCATTCCTGGTCTTATCCTGGATGGGTGTCCACCCTTTATTCATGCAATAATCTTTAACACTGAAGTAGAGGAACAAATGATTATTATTAACCAAACATATTGCTTCAATTCAACTTTAAATGGTTGGTAAGCTATGTCATATTTACAGACAGAAAAAATGCTTTATCTTTAATGAAATACTTACAGATTTGCCCCATTACCCCCTTCAATATAAAAGAAGGAGTTCTGCCTCTTTAGATATTCAAGAGGACTCCTTGTCACTTTTGGTGCCTCAAGAGAAATCAGTTGCCTGTTCCCTTTTTGGCTCATATTTGTTATTTGAACTCGCAGTTCGGTTTGAAAGAAAAGACTTCAACTGGTAAGAGCGCTGTCTCTTTCTAACAACCTTTTTCCTTGAGTAACTGTGACTTACATAATACCCTTAGCTACTGTGACATCACACGATTGTGAGGTCATCAGGAGAAGCACTGCAAGAAATCTTGGAGGACACTGGCCATGTGCTTATGTTAGCAGTATAGTATATGGAAATATTAAATCCTAGATGTACAATGGAATTGTTATGTATGTATCTCTATCTATCTATCTATCTATCTATCTATCTATCTATCTATCTATCTATATAAATAGATAGATACATTCATACATACATAACAATAACAATTCCATTGTACTTCTAGGATATAATATATATATATATATATATATAGTGATGTAATGTTTGGTTAAAATATACCTCAGTGAAACAGATCCAAGCTGCAGGTAAACTATTGTTAAAAACAGTTTGTAAATGCAAATCAGATACGTGGCTGTAGATGGCTTATTCTACATTTAAACATAGAACATAATTGTTTAAATAAAAAATACAAAATGTATATGGACCAATGCTAAATATCAGAGTCCAGTCTGTACATATTAGGCACCTATCTTTATCTTTAATGAAATACTTACAGATTTGCCCCATTACCGCCTTCAATATAAAAGAAGGAGTTCTGCCTCTTTAGATATTCAAGAGGACTCCTTGTCACTTTTGGTGCCTCAAGAGAAATCAGTTGCCTGTTCCCTTTTTGGCTCATATTTGTTATTTGAACTCGCAGTTCGGTTTGAAAGAAAAGACTTCAACTGGTAAGAGCGCTGTCTCTTTCTAACAACCTTTTTCCTTGAGTAACTGTGACTTACATACTACCCTTAGCTATTGTGACATCACACGATTGTGAGGTCATCAGGAGAAGCACTGCAAGAAATCTTGGAGGACACTGGCCATGTGCTTATGTTAGCAGTATAGTATATGGAAATATTAAATCCTAGATGTACAATGGAATTGTTATGTATGTATCTCTATCTATCTATCTATCCATCTATCTATCTCTATCTATCTATCTATCTATCTATATATATAAATAGATAGATACATTCATACATACATAACAATAACAATTCCATTGTACTTCTAGGATATAATATATATATATATATATATATATATATATATATATATATATATATATATATATATATATATATATAGTGATGTAATGTTTGGTTAAAATATACCTCAGTGAAACAGATCCAAGCTGCAGGTAAACTATTGTTAAAAACAGTTTGTAAATGCAAATCAGATACGTGGCTGTAGATGGCTTATTCTACATTTAAACATAGAACATAATTGTTTAAATAAAAAATACAAAATGTATATGGACCAATGCTAAATATCAGAGTCCAGTCTGTACATATTAGGCACCTATCTTTATCTTTAATGAAATACTTACAGATTTGCCCCATTACCGCCTTCAATATAAAAGAAGGAGTTCTGCCTCTTTAGATATTCAAGAGGACTCCTTGTCACTTTTGGTGCCTCAAGAGAAATCAGTTGCCTGTTCCCTTTTTGGCTCATATTTGTTATTTGAACTCGCAGTTCGGTTTGAAAGAAAAGACTTCAACTGGTTAGAGCGCTGTCTCTTTCTAACAACCTCTTTCCTTGAGTAACTCTGACTTATATGCTGCCCTTAGCTATTGTGACATCACGCGATTGTGAGGTCATCAGGAGAAGCACTACAGGAAATCTTAAAGGAAGTAAAGGAAACTGGCCATATGCATATGGCCATATTGTATATGGAAATATTATATCCTAGAACCTAGAAGTACAAAGTAATTGTTTTGCAGTTCTTCACATTATGTGTGTGTATAGATATATATATATATATATATATATATATATACTTAAAGTGATGAACTGCATAACAAGTACTTATATAATTATATATATATGTGTTTATATATATATATATATATATATATATATATATATATATATTGATGTTAAGTTTTGTTAAAATATGCCTCAGTGAAACAGGTAAGCTGCAGATAAACTGTTGTTAAAAAGAGTCCTGAATGCAAATCAATTAAGTGGCTATAGATGGCTTATTCCTTTTTTTATTTTTTGCAAATATATTGTACAAAAGAAAAAATAAATATGATGAAGCAATGACATATACAATGACAATGAGTGTCTAATTTGGATTACATCAATAGTTACAAATACAAGAAAATCTAAAACATTTGGAAAGGAGGAGTATTCTGGAGATAAGGGGATATATCCATGTTACTTGGTTTGCGTTGTTAACCAACGAGGAAGTGGAGCCAAGCTCAGAAGTCTGATCTTATGACAAATTTCTTAAGACAATTTACATGTTTCCGGTATTAGCCAACCTATTTCCTTTTCCATATTTATTTATACGTTAGTTGGCTCAATAATTGATTCTTGGAAAATGGGAGAGTTGATTTTCAATTACGAGCACTGCTAATTTTACAGGCGACTAGAGAATGAATGGCTCTTCAGTATCTTTAGAACTGTAGTTTGGGGTAGCCGTATTAGTATCTTTAGAGAAATGGTTTAAATTAAACTATAACAGAGTGAGTTCCGGATTTTCCATGATATTAAGAAAATGGATTGTGTTATTCATTCGTACCAGAGATCTAATCCAATTGTCAACTCCAATTTTACTTTTGCATTCATCTCTGAATTATATATTAAGGACATGAGCTCCTTAGATCTGCTTAATATCTTTTTAACCTTCTTATAACAGAACGTTGTTGATGAGGTTCTTCATCACCGTATTATTTTTAAATAATGCTTCATTAAGAAAACTTTTTACCCTCAAGTAATTGAATATCTCCCTATTAGGTAGCTGCCACCTTTGAGAGATCTCTGGGAATGAAACCACAGTACCGTCCTGCAAGATTTGAGAGATACAGTGGTTTCCCAATATATACCATTCCTTCAATGAAATATCCAATATATTATTTTCTAAATATCTCATTCTGCACGTGTCCAGATTTTTATTCTGGAGGCCCATCCTCTTTTTTGATTAAGTGCCACGACTGTATTATTTGACCCATTATCAAATTCTTATTTAACAAAAACGCTGAGTTTGTTTTACCACTATTCAACCATATGTAATATTCTAAATTCTTAATCCAACTTCCTCTGTTTCAAGGGTGTACCATGGCTCTGACAAATTTTGTAAATTGTAAATAATAAGTAATTTGTAATAATATTATCTTGATAATTCTGATTTATCAAAAGATAATTTAATCCTCCCTTAGAAATGTTTCTGTCATTCTCCATTCTTTTAATGATTTTTTAGTCTTAAGAGTCATTATATACAGGAGTGGAGACAAAGGACATCCTTGGCTTGTTCCATTATTTAAATTAAACTACTGAGAACAAATATTACTACTGGCCGTTCTGGCTGATGGAGTAGAAAGATCTTAACACGGCTCTCAGATATCTCCAGCTGACCCTGTCAAATGCTTTTTCGGTGTCTAATGACTGGGTCCGTCTTTTTCTGTCTTTTCTCGCAAGGTCCAGAGTGTTTATTAGCCGTCTAACATGATTACAAGAAGATCTAGCTGGGGCAAACTCCACTTTGTCCGAATGGATAAGATATGGAAAAACACTTTTAAGCCTTTCAGCTAAAATAGATGCGTAAAACTTCATATCAACATTTATAAGTGATATTGGTCTATAATTTCAAACTTCCTTGGGATTTTTATCAGGTTTTAAGATTGGTATTATATTGGCATTTAATAGCTCACTAGGAATAGAGGTCACAAGGACAATTTCATTAAACATGTCCAAAAGTTGAGGGGAGACGATATTTTATAAAACGCATTTCCAAATCCATACGGGCTGGGTGTTTTTGACCAGGTCTAATCTGTCTATTGCCCATTCTATTTTGGGCGTTTAAAATTTCTCTTTGCGTTTCAGTTATTTTAGGAATAATAGTATTATCCAAGTAATTACCGTATTTGCTCGATTATAAGACGAGGTTTTTTTCAGAGCAAATGCTCTGAAAAATACCCCTCGTCTTCTAATCGGGGTCGTCTTCTAATCAGACCTCAAATAGAGTTCTGATTATGAGACTAAGATCCAGATCCCCCGCACCGCTGCAGGGGACCTGGATCCTCCTATCTCTCCCCACCCACTTACCGGTGCTTCCTGCTGTATTGCCGGGGCAGCGGGTTGACGTCTACGCGATCCGCGTAGACAACGTCCGCTGCAGCCGGAAGGAGGTGTGGCTAGCAGCGGGGGTTGTCTGCGTCAGAGATCAGAGTTCCCCGCACCGGTGCCGGCGGTCTCTGACAGCCGGGGAAGGTATCCGCGACGGACGCAGACAAACCCCCACTGCCAACTCCACCTCCTTCCGGCTGCAGCGGAAGGAGACTTCAACCCGCTGCCCCGGCAATACAGCAGGAAACTGGAAGCACCGGTAAGTGTGTGTGTGTGTGTTAAATGGGGGCATAGGGCATTTCTGGAATGCCTTATACCCCTATATGCCACTCTGACACTTAGGGGGTTAAAAGGCATATTATGGGGCAGAGTGGCATATAGGGAGGTATAAGGCATTTCAGGAAGCAGAGTGGTGTTAAGGGGGCATTTAATAGAGCACTCTGCCCCATAATATGCCTTATACCTCCCTATATGCCACTCTGCCCCATAATATGCCTTTTAACCCCTAAATGCCAGAGTGGCATATAGGGGTATAAGGCATTTCTGGAGGCAGAGTGCTCTATACAATGCCTTTTAACTCCCTTAATGCCACTCTGCCTCCTGGAATGCCTTATACCTCCCTATATGCCACTCTGCCCCATAATATGCATTTAACCCCCTAAATGCCAGAATGGGATATAGGGGTATAAGGCATTTCTGGAGGCAGAGTGGCACATAGGGGGTCAAAAGGCATACCATGGGGCACAGTGGCATATAGAGGGTTAAAAGGCATATCATGGGCCACAGTGCCATATTGGTGTGGCAAGCCTGGGAGCAGATGTGCGTAACTGGGGGACAGGTTGGAAAATACAAGGAAATAAAAACAAAAAAAATATTTTTCTCAATCATAGCTTTTATTTAAAAAAATAGTTTACATGAATTAACATTTACTGGTAAAACTTTTTTCCTTTAGGGTCGTCTTATATTCAGGCTTTTTAATTAAGTTAATATTCAGATTTTGAGGGGTAGTCTTATAATCATAAAATACGGTAACTATATTTGAGTCTGAAGAGCAATCGTGGAGATTTTATAATTTAGAATAAAATACATTAAAGGCTTGGCCTATGTCCTCCGGGGTGGTATAAATGTTTTCACCTTCTAGTATTTTGTCGACTCTGTTTTTGTTTTTTTATGTATTTGCTAATATTCAAATATGCTAATATCAGCCTTGTTACCTCTATAGTATATAGTACATTTTTTTTTATAGTTTTATTTATATTATCCTCTAATTACTTATTAATTTTAATTTGTAATTCTGCTAATGATTGAATATGAATTTTAGAGGGATGTTTTCTATTTTCGGCGGATAATTTATAATAAGTAATATACAAATCATTTAAGTCAGACCCCTGCTTTTTCTATATTCTTTATTAAGTTTGATCAAATATCATCTGATAAACAACTTTAAAAGTTGTTTTGAGTGTTTGAGGTATCTAAAGGTAGATTTTCAGCAAAAAAAAATATCTGACATAGACATGATATAATCCTTATCTGCCTGACTCCTCAGCAGACTCTCATCCAACCTCCATGTGCTTTGTACTCATGGGATTCTAGGTCCAAGTTCTAAAACCAAATAACTATGATGTGACCAGGAGGTCTCTTTAATATAAACTTTATTAACTTGTTTTATCATCTGAGCCTTAGCTAGGCATAGATCTATCCTAGAGTAGGAACCACAAGGTCTACACAGAAGGGTATAATTCATTTCCTTTGGATTCAAGAACCTCCAAGTATCATATAGATAGAGATTTTTTGCATATGTGGTCTTAATTTCCTAGCCTGATTGATGATATTTCTGTCTATTGTATTATTAGGGAGTAACTTATTAAGATCCAGGTCCATGACACAATTAAAATCCCCAGCTATGATAACTTTTATGCACCAATTCTAATGTATGTAAGATTTTCACTAATAAACCAGTTGGATTAATATTTGGTAAATAAACATAAAGTAGAGTGAATATTTTTTCATCAATTTTACAAATAATGATCATGCTTCAGGGTCAAGGTCTTGGTGGATCAATTTTACTTTTGATAAACTAGAAAAAACTATAGCTATGCCACTTTTTTCTTTCATTTGGCATAGAGGCATGTAGAATTTTAGGAAATTTTGCTTTACCATGCCGTCGTTAACAGTCAAGGGGTTAATGCAAGTGAGGGAAAAAGGCTGATCCGTGTAATCACATCAAGACCAGTCAGGGTGCCCATGTTGCCCACTGCCGAAAGTGCCTACAATGGGCACGTGAGCATAAGAACTGGACTATGGAGCAATGGAAGAAGGTATTAGTTATAGAGTGTTAGAAATTCCGGTCAACTTGCTACTCGATTCTAGGGGACATAAACTGTACTGCTCCCCTTCCCCAGCTGTACTGCAGTTGTGTGACAGCTAAATTGATTTCACCATTATGTTTTTTAACTTAATCAATAAAATTATTAGTTTAGGTTCAGGATTTTTTGCTCTATTTTTGCTATCTAACTCCTTTTACGTTATCTCTTTTACTACCCAGCCTTACATCCATTACATCCCTTTGTTATATGCCACACCTACAACACAGTTATCCTCTTGTTATAATATATTTCTACTTGAAAGCAATGGATGTTAACCAAAACCTTTATTTAATAAGGAAAGAGTTTGTCTCTTGAAGATATTAGTGTCTACGTTGGAACTTTCTCAGAGGTTTAACTTCAGCTGATGGTGGAGCTGGTGTTAACAAGCAGCTCCTCTTGGAGATCCTCGGGGTCTTACATTCAGAGGTCAAGGGTCTCTCCACAGAGGCAGTCCGCGTAGATGAGTTCCTCATGTTTCTTATATCTGGCAGTACATTTGAGGTCTTACTCTTACTGAGTCTGCCTGCAGAGAAAGTCTGCAAAGAGTCGTTCCTCATGTTTCTGACATCTGGCAGTTCAGCAGAAGACTTACGCACAGGTTTTTGTTTGCGTATTGGTGGTAATCTGAGGGAGTCTTTCTCCATGCGGACTTTGGACATTGCTGCTGGTGGTGCTGATGTTATCCTCGAGTCTACTTGCTTGGCTCTTTTTTTGGTGTCAGGGGCTTTAACAATTGGTGGAAGTTTCTTCACATTCCTCAGTGGTTCCCTCTGAACTTTCGTGGATCCGGACCAGTCAGATTTCACAGTCACCTGATTCATCTATCCATTGTACAGAAGTACACACTGGTTTTTAGTTTTCAGTGGAATAATTAGTTCGCCCTTTCTTTTATTAAAGATTTCAAGAGTCAAGTCTAAAAAGAAAAACATAATAATGTAATTAATACTTTCAGTGAACCAGAAATGTGTGCTGTTTTTTCTCTGCTACAAATCATTAAAACCTAAATGCTGGTGACATACTCAACTACAGGACAAAAACCAAGACTAGAAGCATGAATAAGAGTGATTTAAAAATGACTGTGTTGTACTATGGAAATATGTACTGTGAATACCATAATCCTATACTATAATGTTATACAACATTAATTGCTTAACATTAACCCTATCGCTACATGCAAATAGGATAGCCCCCAGGGTTTGCATGCCATGTGCTGCCCTTCTTAGGAAGGAGCAACCATTTGTCCTGCTCTCTCTTTTTTGCTTGTCATCTTTGCATCACTGAGAAAGTGGAGTGCTGGGACGCAGAGGCGTATATAGGGTATGGCAGCCATGGCACGTGCCATGGGCGCCATCTCAAGGGGGGCGCCGGTGAGCGGCTTTTAAATGCCGCTCACCGGCATTTTTTATTTATTTTTTGATGCAGAGGAGAGAGAGGGGCGCCTAGCAACCGCTCGGCGCCCCTCATTCTCCTCCACGAGCCCTCTACCCCCATCCCGGTGCCGGCATTTCATGCAGAGCGCCGCAATATGCCGGCATATTGCGGCGCTCTGCATGAAATGCCGGCACCAGCGAGCGGCTTTTAAACACTGATGCGGAGGAGATAGAGGGGCGCCGAGCGGTTGCTAGGCGCCCCTCAATCTCCTCCGCATCAGTGTTTAAAAGCCGCTCGCTGGTGCCCGCTGCTTCACTGCTGGGCGCCGAAATATGACGTCATATTACGGCGCTCCGCAGTGAAGCAGCGGGCACCAGCGAGCGGTGCAGGAAGACAGCAACATCGTGCTCCCGTCGCTGGACTTCAAGGTGGGAGAGAGGGGGGAGGGTTACAAAGTGATGAGGGAGGCAGGGAGGGGGTTAAAAAGTGATAAGGGAGGGAGGGAGTTAAAAAGTGATAAGGAAGGGAGGGGGTTAAAAAGTGATAAGGGAGGGAGGGAGGGAGGCAGGGAGGGGGTTAAAAAGTGATAAGGGAGGGAGGGAGTTAAAAAGTGATAAGGAAGGGAGGGGGTTAAAAAGTGATAAGGGAGGGGGTTAAAAAGTGATAAGGGAGGGGGTTAAAAAGTGATAAGGGAGGGAGTTAAAAAGTGATAAGGAAGGGAGGGGGTTAAAAAGTGATAAGGAAGGGAGGGGGTTAAAAAGTGATAAGGAAGGAAGGGAGGCAGGGAGGGGGTTAAAAAGTGATAAGGGAGGGAGGGAGTTAAAAAGTGATAAGGAAGGGGGTTAAAAAGTGATAAGGGAGGGAGGGAGGGAGGGAGTTAAAAAGTGATAAGGAAGGAAGGGAGGGGGTGGGTTAAAAAGTGATGAGGGAGGGAGGGGGTTAAAAAGTGATAAGGGAGGGGGGTAGATATAAGTAAAGAGTGTGCATTAATGTGTGGATGCATTGAGTGAATGAGAGAGAGCATGAGTTAATGTGTGGAAGAGTTGTTTGAATGAGGGCGAGCATGAGTTAATATGTGAATGTATTGTCTGAATGAGGGAGAGCATGAGTTAATGTGTGGATGAGTTGTCTGAATGAGGGCGAGCATGAGTTAATGTGTGGATGCATTGAGTGAATGAGGGAGAGCATGAGTTAATGTGTGGATGAGTTCTCTGAATTAAAGTGTGAATTAGTGAGTGACTGTAAAAGTGTTTGTGTATCATAGATGTATAATTGTGGAAGGGCAAAGATGGCACTAGCAGGAGGTTTGAGCCTTGGGGACCGAGATGGCACAGGCAGGTTGTATATGGGACAAAGATGGCACTGGCCGGACTGTTTGGGGACAAAGTTGACTTGTGGTGGGCTATTTGGGGACAAAGATGGCAAATCTTATGTGTGTTATCTGGGTGATGGCCAGGTTCTATGTGGACAGTGTGGACGCCAGGGCTGGCTTTGCGGTGTGCAACCTGTGATCTATGCCTGTAATTTAGGGGGTTTTAAATATACCTTTAATGCCGTGTTTTTATGTGAATTCCAATTGATCTTTACCTGCAAAGCTGGGTTTTTGTGTTATTCGGTAGATCCATATCTGCTATGCTATGTTTCCATACATTATTTATGTGTACCTGCAAATACAGGGTTAATATGTCTTATTCAGTTGATCTATACCTGCGATGCTACGTTTCATATATTATTATTGTATACCTGCAAATACAGGACTTGTATGTCTGATTCTGTTTATTTGATATATACCTTCAGTGCTGAGATCACGAGTGAATTTCAATTGATCTGGGTTTGCGTGTTGATCTATACCCGCTATCGGCAGCAGGGACTAATATATATATATATATATATATATATATATATATATATATATATAGGCAGCAGGGGCTAGTAAATGGGTTTTTATTTGGACAGGGGCGCAATTTCAGTGCTTGCCATAGGCGCTATTTTCAGTAGATACGCCTCTGTATATAGGCAGCAGGGGCTAGTAAATGGGTTTTTATTTGGACAGGGGCGCAATTTCAGTGCTTGCCATAGGCGCTATTTTCAGTAGATACGCCTCTGCTGGGACGTGACATCATAACTTAGAGCTCTGCTTCACTCCGGAATGCAGAGGGTTAGGGTAAATAGGACCACTGTGGTGGCCTCCTAGGTGAAGTCAATACATCAAATACATGAACTTACCAAGTGTATCCTTAATAACCCCTGGGATCACCTCCTTCTGAACCTTACAGCTGGTGCTCAAGGATGGATTGCAATTCATTTCCAGGAGCCACACCTGTTAAAATATTTAGTATAAAAATACAACATACAAAACATTGACTACTTGACTACTATGATTCAATATTGAAAAAACCATAAACATATTTCTACAGGGAAAAGGGAACAAATGCAAAATCGCATCAAATCTGTATTCTCAGACTTTTTTTCTGTTACTTTATTGATACTCACTTTAACTACAAGCTTTATAAAATGATGCGATATAAAATATTCAAACATCTTGCTCAATAAAACGATGTTTTTGAAATATTTTTTATGAATACTTATTTTCACATAAACTATTGAGTCTTAACAAATGGAACTCCTCCTGCATAGTAATATACAAGTCAATACTACTTGTTTTGTTAAATGGTGCTTATGTTCTAGAAGGGAATACTATTATTGTTTTGAATTGTAAGATTACCTGAAAGTCTTCATCGATTAAGAAATCGCAGCCGATTAGATCAAAATACCCCCGGCGACTTGTGAGCTTCGATTTAAACGATTTGAAGCAGTGTGCCATTATCAGCTGCATATTTTTCTGCGGAAACAGGAAGACAATCAGAACAACTGTGAGTTATCATACATAATAAGCATTAATAAGCATTATTTGGAAAAGGCAAGAAAATTAAGTTTGTAACTGGAGAAGAGGAAGTATCAATAATGCTTGAATACCATGAAACTAATGACTACAGAGGAGTGCATAAAATTGGTATGGACAGGCATATGGAAGTTTTATTTGCGGTAGCCTGGCTACATTGTAGATTTGCGTGAAAAAAGTGAGAAAAACCAGTATAGGGAATAAGATAGTGAATGGTAGGAATAATCAACCTTAATGACTTCCTGGTGTATCTGGAACCACAGCTGCAACCCTTAAGCAACACTCTCCGGGTGTTGAAGTAATACAGCAAAAAGTCCACTAGGGGGCGCTCGTGTGTTCCATTCAATGAAAAATAAAACAAAGAAAAAATATATAGTGTAGAAGTAAAACAGTGTGTTATGCCCTGCGTATCGCAGATTTCCCACTCACAATGTATTGATGGAGGTCAGTGCGTCATAGAGAGGGCCTTGGGGTCCATATGCCGGGATATAAACCGAGAAGACAAACCAGAAAAGAATCCAATAGTGTGTTGTGTATATGCCGCTAAATAAGCAACAAGTAGAAATATACTTACACTTAAATACGTGTCAAGATACCCGTAATTTCTGGTGGTGATCTGGTCGCGTCTGTATATCCTTCTGCTTTGAAGAGTCCAATGATGAGATACCAATGTGTGTGTGGTGTCTAAAAACCAACCACTATTCACATATAAGGTATATAAAAAATATATTTATTCTTAATTAGCAGCCAGCTGGATCCATATCAGCTGCAGCTTTAAAAAGTATTTTAAAATAACATAAAAAGTGGTGATACAAATAAAAGTACTGGTAAAATAAAATTATATCATAAAAAGTCCTTGAAAAGTCACTCAACGCGTTTCGCCGTATAAGGCTTCATCAGGAGTAGTATTTTCTCTGTAGTGAAGGTCCTTTTAAATGTTTGGCGCCATCTACTTGTCTTCCGTGTTGTGGCGTCTGACGTCAGCTGGACAATTACTTCCGGATTCCGTTCATTCATTGACGTGCCGGGGTCACTGCCTTCAGTGAAGCTTGGATCCCGATCGGAGGATTCGTTGAACCGTAGGATTAGAGGTAAGTGTAAAAGCAATGTTATCGTATCGCATAAAACACAACAATACGATAACATTGCTTTTACACTTACCTCTAATCCTAGTGGTTGGTTTTTAGACACCACACACACATTGGTATCTCATCATTGGACTCTTCAAAGCAGAAGGATATACAGACGCGACCAGATCACCACCAGAAATTACGGGTATCTTGACACGTATTTAAGTGTAAGTATATTTCTACTTGTTGCGTATTTAGCGGCATATACACAACACACTATTGGATTCTTTTCTGGTTTGTCTTCTCGGTTTATATCCCGGCATATGGACCCCAAGGCCCTCTCTATGACGCACTGACCTCCATCAATACATTGTGAGTGGGAAATCTGCGATACGCAGGGCATAACACACTGTTTTACTTCTACACTATATATTTTTTCTTTGTTTTATTTTTCATTGAATGGAACACACGAGCGCCCCCTAGTGGACTTTTTGCTACATTGTAGATTTACAAGATGTTGTGTACTCTAAAAGCAAATTTATGAAAAATAAATGTTTTTCTTTAAATTTTTAATATAGTGTGTGAAGATACCATCGTCTCACAACCACCTAGCGACTGAACCCCAAGGAAACTACTAGACCTCTGCAAAAAAACCCTCTTAATCCCTGCAAAACGTTCCCATTTTATCAAAATTCTAGATAATATTAATATAAATATTACAGTAATATAGGGGATATATAAGGGGAGATAAGGGGATATATCCATGTTACTTGGTTTGCGTTGTTAACCAACGAGGAAGTGGAGCCAAGCTAAGAAGTCTGATCTTATGACAAATTTCTTAAGACAATTTACATGTTTCCGGTATTAGCCAACCTATTTCCTTTTCCATATTTATTTATACGTTAGTTGGCTCAATAATTGATTCTTGGAAAATGGGAGAGTTGATTTTCAATTACGAGCACTGCTAATTTTACAGGGGACTAGAGAATGAATGGCTCTTCAGTATCTTTAGAACTGTAGTTTGGGGTAGTCGTATTAGTATCTTTAGAGAAATGGTTTAAATTAAACTGTAACAGAGTGAGTTCCGGATTTTCCATGATATTAAGAAAATGGATTGTGTTATTCATTCGTACCAGAGATCTAATCCAATTGTCAACTCCAATTTTACTTTTGCATTCATCTCTGAATTATATATTAAGGACATGAGCTCCTTAGATCTGCTTAATATCTTTTTAACCTTCTTATAACAGAACATTGCTGATGAGGTTCTTAATCACCGTATTATTTTTAAATAATGCTTCATTAAGAAAACTTTTTACCCTCAAGTAATTGAATATCTCCCTATTAGGTAGCTTCCACCTTTGAGAGATCTCTGGGAATGAAGCCACAGTACCCTCCTGCAAGATTTGAGAGATACAGTGGTTTCCCAATATATACCATTCCTTCAATGAAATATTCAATATATTATTTTCTAAATATCTCATTCTGCACGTGTTCAGATTTTTATTCTGGAGGCCCATCCTCATTTTTGATTAAATGCCACGACTGTATTATTTGACCCATTATCAAATTCTTATTTAACAAAAAAGCTGAGTTTGTTTTACCACTATTCAACCATATGTAATATTCTAAATTCTTAATCCCAACTTCCTCTGATTCAAGGGTGTACCATGGCTCTGACAAGTTTTGTAAATTGTAAATAATAAGTAATTTGTAATAATATTAGCTTGATAATTCTGATTTATCAAAAGATAATTTAATCCTCCCTTAGAAATGTTTCTGTCGTTCTCCATTCTTTTAATGATTTTTTAGTCTTAAGAGTCATTATATACAGGAGTGGAGACAAAGGACATCCTTGGCTTGTTCCATTATTTAAATTAAACTACTGAGAACAAATATTACTACTGGCCGTTCTGGCTGATGGAGTAGAAAGATCTTAACACGGCTCTCAGATATCTCCAGCTGACCCTGTCAAATGCTTTTTCGGTGTCTAATGACTGGGTCCGTCTTTTTCTGTCTTTTCTCGCAAGGTCCAGAGTGTTTATTAGCCGTCTAACATGATTACAAGAAGATCTAGCTGGGGCAAACTCCACTTTGTCCGAATGGATAAAATATGGAAAAACACTTTTAAGCCTTTCAGCTAAAATAGATGCGCAAATCTTCATATCAACATTTATAAGTGATATTGGTCTATAATTTCAAACTTCCTTGGGATTTTTATCAGGTTTTAAGATTGGTATTATATTGGCATTTAATAGCTCACTAGGAATAGAGGTCACAAGGACAATTTCATTAAACATGTCCAAAAGTTGAGGGGAGACAATATTTTATAAAACGCATTTCCAAATCCATACGGGCTGGGTGTTTTTGACCAGGTCTAATCTGTCTATTGCCCATTCTATTTCGGGCGTTTAAAATTTCTCTTTGCGTTTCAGTTATTTTAGGAATAATAGTATTATCCAAGTAATTAACTACATTTGAGTCTGTAGAGCAATCGGGGAGATTTTATAATTTAGAATAAAATACATTAAAGGCTTGGCCTATGTCCTCCGGGGTGGTATAAATGTTTTCACCTTCTAGTATTTTGTCGACTCTGTTTTTGTTTTTTTATGTATTTGCTAATATTCAAATATGCTAATATCAGCCTTGTTACTTCTATAGTATATAGTAAGTTTTTTTTATAGTTTTATTTATATTATCCTTTAATTACTTATTAATTTTAATTTGTAATTCTGCTAATGATTGAATATGAATTTTAGAGAGATGTTTTCTATTTTCGTCGGGTAATTTATAATAAGTAATATACAAATCATTTAAGTCAGACCCCTGCTTTTTCTTTTTTTCTTTATTAAGTTTGATCAAATATCATCTGATGGTTGCTTTAAAAGTTGTTTTGAGTGTTTGAGGTATCTAAAGGTAGATTTTCAGCAAAAAAATTATCTGACATAGACATGATATAATCCTTATCTGCCTGACTCCTCAGCAGACTCTCATCCAACCTCCATGTGCTTTGTACTCATGGGATTCTAGGTCCAAGTTCTAAAACCAAATAACTATGATCTGACCAGGAGGTCTCTTTAATATAAACTTTATTAACTTGTTTTATCATCTGAGCCTTAGCTAGGCATAGATCTATCCTAGAGTAGGAACCACGAGGTCTACAGAGAAGGGTATAATTAATTTCCTTTGGATTCAACAACCTCCAAATATCATATAGACCATATTTTTTGCATATGTCATCTTAATTTCCTAGCCTAATTGATGATATTTCTGTCTATTGCATTATTAGGGAGTAACTTATTAAGATCCGGGTCCATAACACAATTAAAATCCCCAGCTAAGATAACCTTTATGCACCAATTCTAATGTATCTAAGATTTTCACTAATAAACCAGTTGGATTGATATTTGGTAAATAAACATAAAATAGAGTGAATATTTTTTCATCAATTTTACAAATGATGATCATGTATCATGCTTCAGGGTCAAGGTCTTGGAGGATCAATTTTACTTTTAATGAACTAGAAAAAACTATAGCTATGCCGCAATTTTCTTTAATTTGTCATAGAGGCATGTAGAATTTTAGAAAATTTTGCTCTACCCCACCTTTGTACAGTCTTTTGAATCCAATGTGTTCCTTGAAGAAATGTCAATTAAACTTTGGATCTGGCCAGCATATTGTAAACCATTCCTCTTTTAATAGGGGCATTCAATCCCTGAACATTTATAGATAAAATCATAAGCATTTTACCCTCAATCTTCTCCAAAAAAATAAAAACTCCTCCGTTCCTTATAGATCTAAACATGCATTTATATCGGTGCGGGGTCTGTATTCTCAGAACCCGGTATACATAACATAGAACATACACATCTGGAGCCTCGGCTGCCATTAGAGTCAGACTACCCATAATGTGGGTGTGTCTCCGCATTGGGGGGGAGGGGAATTTTGGCGGGACCACTTTTATCTCAACAACAAAAAAATAAACAACTTCATAGCTAATATCATGCCAAAATCACTAACCGGTGTTGATTTATGGATAACAACAGCCTTCAACCTAAGCGTTACCTCCTTGTTAGTAACCGGAAAAATTATAATATAACTACTATCACCACAAATTAATAACAAGTGTTAATTATTGAACTGCGGCATCTTTATAATTTCCCATAAATTAATAATTAGTATTCATTAATAAATGATATCTTCTTTATATTTTTCTCAGTGTGTCTCTTATATCTAATAACAAATATGTTAACTAGAGAATCATTAAAAATAAAATAATGTTAACTAGAGAATCATTAAAAAAAACCTCACTATTTAATAGCAAGTGTTTATGAATGAGTTATTGCAACCTTTAGATTACCCGCAGATTCTTAACCAATATGAATTGATAAATTATAACTTATGATTTATCTCTAAATTCCTCATATCTGGTGACAATTTATAGCTAGTGTACCATGACCACCTCTAAGTGTATAGAAAAAAAAGATTTAAACTTCATAACTAATATCACATAAATTAATAATAGATCTTAATCAATGAATTACTGCCTCCCCATGGTTACCCACAAAATAATAACCAGTGTGTATCTTCTTATATCGGGGGGAAAAAAAACTCCTGGTTGCATTACAATTGGGAAACCGTATTATTTCAATTTTTTTGTTTTCACCCATTCTTTTGCTTCGTCCGGATCGTCGAATGATAAAAAGTTCTCTTTGTATGTAAACTTTATCTTAACGGGAAATCCCCACCTAAATCTTATATTGTACCTCCTTAGGATCGAAATGACGGGAATGATTTTTTTTTTCCTCTTCAGCCTCGTAGAATAGCATAAGTCCAGTAGAACTACATTTTTGTATTGGCCTTCTAGGATTTTCTTATGTTTACTTGCTTTCAGAACTATGTATTTAAATCTATAAGACGAAAACATACGATGATATCCCTTGGGATATCTACAGGCAAATTTCTTGGTCTGGGTAATCTATGAACACGCTCTATGTTTTTATCATGATCATCCCCGGCTAGGCCAAGAGCAGAAAATATCCTATCCTGGTTTCCTAAACTGGAGATCATTTAAGTCTCCCATTTTCAATTCTAGTTGGTATATCTTTTGTTCTAAATTGGCTTTATCATCCGTCAGAGCCTTTATTTGCAATTCCAGATCATCATATTTATCCTCTATAATTTGGATTTATATGCCAATTGAATGATTAAAATCTTTCCTATTGTGGATCTATTTATTTGGGGGTTTGGCTGATTTGCCTGACCAATAGACGCTGAGTGACAAAACTGCTCAGAGTCTGAAGGATATCTGTCTATATACGAGTATAACAAGATACCAAGGCTGTAGAGTTGTGGTTCTTTAAGCAATTACAGACATTTGACTATATGTTGACTGTATTTAATAAACAAAAGTGAACAGTCTCGCCATATGGCCGTGTCATCATTATATGTAGTGCTCCTGCTTTCAGCAGCAGCAGCACCAGGTTATATTACATTACATTTATTTATAAGGCACCGGCAGATTCCGCAGCGCTGTTACATTCATTAGAACAATTTATAAACAAACACAATAACACATACAATAACAAACTGGTGCAAAGGAGAAGAGGGCCCTGCTCTTGCGAGCTTACAATCTAGTTGAGGTGGTTGAGGGGAGTGAGACAATAGGAGAGGACAGCTTGGGTGAGGATGAGTTGATCTGCTTCTGATGTGTTGAAGCCATTTGTTCCGATAGCTGTGATTAGGATGATGGTTGGGTGTACTGTAAAGCAATGTTGTACGCTACCCTGAACAAGTGGGTTTTCAGAGAGGTTTTGAAAGTTGTGTACGAGGCAGAAAGTCTGACTGAACGGGGAAGGGGATTCCACAGGAGGGGAGCGGCAGGGGTGAAATCCTGAATACGGGAGTGGGAAGAGGTAACAACAGTAGAAGAAAGCAGCAGGTCGTGACAGGAACGAAGAGGGCAGGTAGGGATGTATTTGGATAGGAGGTTAGAGATATAAGGGGGTGCTGAGTTGTTGAGGGCTCTATAGGGTTAGAATATACACTTTCAGCTCCAATATTAACAGCCTTTTGACGACAAAACCCGTTCTCAGCAAAATTGGGACACCCCAGGCGACCAAGAGTTAAACTATACAACTTTATCTTACAAGGTGTTACGTTTGCAAAGGTGTGGAAACCAGGATGCAGGAAACAAATGGACCTGTCTCTTCTTGGTCAGATAGTCCAGGTTAGGAGCAGAGAAGTAAACGAGGTCAGGTATCAAGCCGAGGTCGGTACCAGGTATCAGGCAGAGAATGGTCAAAACAAGCCGGGTCAGGAGCCGAGAGGTTAACGTGGTCAGAATTCAAGCCAAGGTCGGTAACAGGCAGCAGGCAGAGAATAGTCAAACAATCCGGGTCAGGAGCTGAGAGGTTAACGTGGTCAGGAATCAAGCCAAGGTCGGTAACAGGCAGCAGGCAGAGAATGGTCAAACAATCCGGGTCAGGAGCTGAGAGGGTAACGTGGTCAGAATTCAAGCCAAGGTCGGTAACAGGAATCAACATAAACAGGTAAACACCAGGTAGATACGGCAGCTAGTTGTAAAAACAACTGAGCACTGAACTGGCATCAGTGCTCTGCTTTTAAACCTGCCGCCCTTCCAGATCCCGCCCCCAACTATGATGACGTCCAATGGACGTGTTTCTCCTCCATAGGGGTAAGAGATCGACAGGGGGGCGTGTCCTGTGACACCGTGGGTGTCCATCACTGTGCGGCGGTTCATTCTTGTGAACCGCCGCGGAAGAGGACCCTGTGTGGCTGGATTGTCCCGGGAGGGGTAAGTACCGAGTACCCGCCACTCGGGGGTACTCGGGAGATGCACTCCGTACCGGAGCGCGACGCCACGAGCACCCGGGCGACGCATCCCGGACGGGGCTGTGACGCCGCGGGTACTCGGGCGACGCACTCCGCACGGGAGCGCGACGCGGTGAGTCCCCCCGGACCGTACTCCGGCCGGGATCGTGACACAAGGGATCGACCCTCCGCACAGAAGAGCAGTGAACCAGCTGTGTCAAATCTGACATAACGGCCAGAGACGCGAGTTTGCATAGGCAGACTTCCATCGCCCCTGCTGCACTGCCATAGGCCATCTTAGGTCAGCCAATCCGTCCAGTCCTTGTACCCTGTTTCTCCATTTCCGGTCCAGCAGTGTGGAGCCACCATACTTTCCTCCCCGCCCCTCAAGGCGTGCGTGTCCTACGTCATCACGCCTCCCCCCATTATGGTGTCTTTGCTATGCGCTTGTTCAGCCTAGGGGAAGCCATAGATGGCTTATTCTAAATCTAAACATAGAAATAATTATACAATCAAAAATACAAAATATCGTCCAGTCTATACATACTAGCTGGTGGTATAAGGCAATGGCCCAGGGCCATACAATGTATGGTGGAGGACACCCATTTTAAAAGAGCTTAGGAGGCTATTAAAGATTAAAAAAATACAAAAAAACATTCTACCACAAACTTTGACAAAGGCTGGTGATAGAATCTTGTGATTGGAAAGGATAAAAATACCAGCATTTGAATAACCAGGGGTGTCTAGTTTTCAAAAATATGTGGTTTATGGGTAAATTAAATTAGCTGGCTTCAAAGATTTTTTCAAATAAAAGTGAGAAAAAGTGCTTTTTCAATTTTTCATCATATATTATTTTTTTTAAGAGGCTAGGCAAAAAAACAATATATAACTTGTGTGGGTACACTAAACAGCTAAACATGAGCACGGCAAAAGTGTTGGTCACAAAGGGAACAAAAAATAAAAAAGAGCCTGTGGAATCAAACATTAAGGGTGTGTAACTCCTTTTTATTGAAGTGAAATGGACTTTGTTCACATTTTTTTGGAGTGTATACATTATTCAATATCCAAGGCTCATAATTAGAATACTACATGCACCAGTACAGAGATTATAAAAAAAAAACATATTGGTAGGTCCTGGAAGATTACATAACCCCTTAATGACAAAGCCCGTACGGGCACAAAATGCATTGTTTTCAATGGGTTTAGGGACTGCTTCATGGACCAACACATTTAGCCTTTAGGGAGGGCACAAACACTGGGCTGAATTTATGTAATACAAAAAAGACACTATAAAAACAATGAGTACTTTATTAGTTTTTTTTCCAAAACATAAAAAACAATAAATACATTCTTTATAATTCGTGTAGAAATATGCAGTCCACACATCGCATACCCTACCGTTACTTACATCACATTTTAACTTTTTTTTTATTTTTTCCAAACATATCACCAAACACTGCTATATGTAAATAAAATAATGGGTTTCTTTGTAGATCAATAATTCAATGCTGATGAAGGTGTAATGGTTAATAAGACTTACTATCATTCTGATATAGTAATTTTAAATAATGGTAACTGAACAAACCTAATTCTTATACGCTGGCCTAGTTTCCCATAATTAGCTTTCAAAGTGTACACTGGGGAGATAAATTAGTAAACTAAACTGAAAATGAATACCTTCCTTTTGTCAATTCCAGTCTTCTGTTGATTAAATGTTACTAAGACAAATGTTCATTTGCTAGCTAGACCCCATGCACTATTTAATAAAGTGGCTTTCCATCACAAATGTCATTTTCAAAGGGACAAATTAGGTAATTGAAATGATGTGTCATGTGAGCAGACCACTATTATATACAAGTTATAGCATTTCACTCTAAAAATGAGAATTATTCTCTGGGTATTCAATAAACTTCCCAAGTTTGGGGTTTAACCTACCAAACAACCTGACAAACCCATGCACGGGGGTATCACTGTACTTGAGAGGTGTTGCTAAACACATATTGGAGTGTTGTTTGGCTGTTGCATATACCAGGAGCTTTAAATTTATACCTTAAGTACAATTTGTGAGGTAAAAAATACAGAAGAAATGACCACAAAGTTTGACAAAGGGTGGTAGTAGAATAAGTGCATAGAATGGGTTAAAATAGCAGCATTTGAAATACCCTGGGGTGTCTAGTTTTCAAAACTATATGGTTTGATGGGGTAAATTGCCGGAGCCCAGAAGTTCCCAGGTATGTAAATAACATCAAAAGTGGCAGAGCTTCTATTCTGTTTTCTATTCTATTTCCTTACAGTGGGGAGAATGTTAAGACACGTGCTTCCTTCAGTTAATAACTGACACCCTCTGCCTTCTGGCGAGTGTCTCCTAGTGTTTCTAGAATGTGTGAAAGCCCAAGCATACGCTGCATATACAGTAATGTTAATTCTATAAGTCTAATCAATGGATATTTTTTCTTTTTTTTTTTAGCAGACTATCACCACTAAACTTTAAAGCTTCAAGGTGAAGCTGGTAAACAGCAATCAGGAAAATATACATGTTTTTATATTTGAAAGGAATATTAATTTTTCTTTCTACATTGATCCATCATTATGATTGTGGAGCATTTCTGCAACAGGGCGCATCCTCGGTGCGCACCAAGGGGACAACCTCTCCCTCATTCCTCCAATCGGTGTAATTGTTTTGGATGAATGGAACTAAAAATTGTATATTTTTCTCATTACACACAATGCTGCTAGGCAGGTTAACAGACCATCAAACCAAAAGATATGCAGGTGAGGCTAGTTGCGGGGGACACTTTGCAGGTAAGTGGGACGGCATTTAAAAAGTCATAATAAATATCATGTCTGGACACTATGGACACATCCCATCTTGCCCACGGCATCTTGAACCAAGTAGCCGTAATGTAATATAAATCTACATAAACAGTTAATCACACATCATCTTTTAAGTCTATGTCATATCAATGTTTTGTCTGATTAAAAATATATTTTTTCTTTCAATAGTTTTAACATGAGCTTATTCATTTTTTGAAACAACCTAAAAAGTCAGTTCATTCCAGCACAAAATGGCACCAAAAAGTTCCCAAATTTTATGGCACATTAGAAACTTTTATGGAGTTCCCATCAACAAGTAGAAGGTGAGAGCAACGATGAGTAGAAGGCAGAAAGGAGAGGAAAAAGTCTGGTAGGCTGCCGATGGCATGAAAATGTCTTCATATCGATAAATACTGACCACGTTCTCGGAGACTGGAGGTGAGTCAATGTCATGTCGTGTTATAGATCCTGAAAATGAGGAACAAAAAACGAAATGTAAATAAATTAAATAATTCTTAAGAATGACTTAATATGTTTATTGTGTATAAAATTACTTAAATTGATAATGTTTTTTCAAATAAAATTATATTACTTCATTACATGCTTTTATTCTAGCTTTGATTTTTTCCTCTGTATCTTTTTACCTTTTAATATACATGAATCTCAAAAGCAAGCGTGAAACACAGTCACAAATTTCCCTGGTGGGTCCTGTTCACTGGGACTACTGGCAGCATAGCGTGCATAGTGCAGTATACATGCAGATGGGGAGTTGCAATGTTTTGTCAGCAACCGATAAGCGTAATAGGCCTCCAATAAACATACATAAACAAACGTACAGGCAAGCACAGTAAAGGAATTTGAGAACATGCAAAACGCATAAAAAATCCCCCCCCCCAAAAAAAAGTGACTCGAAAGGACAAATGGTCCTTTTTTAAAAAAAAAAATGTTTTTATATGGAACTATCTGTAGAACACGACATGATGTCATGTTACCTCGATGTGAAGTGTGGCATCACACATGTTTAGATATCCCAGCATGGGATATTTTAAAGTTGGTAAGTCTGCAATGGCATTGTAAAGACCCTAAAAGCCAAGTGAATTTTAAAATATAGAATGCAATATGCATGGCAATCTATTCAGGTATATGTGTAAGACTTTTACAGAATTCTACATCCTATGGACAGCTTGGTTGCTGATGAGAAAATTAAAAATACATGTCGAAGGTCATGAGATGTATTGTAGACATGTTCTGTTGTAGTAAACGTGAACAATATATCGCCCAGAAAAGACAGCAGGAACGAGCAGACAAACCAATTAAACGTAATCCACATTCAGGATTCTTTCTGTTTAAATACATTGATCATTTACATGTATTTATATAGTTTACCTTATTTAGCTATTTGTTACATATGATAATCAATACAACATATTTTAAGTAGCATAAAGCTCCTTGAATTTCTTACCTTGAATGGCTGGGCCCCATGCAAATAAGAAGTACCAGCTCAAGTGCAAATCCACTATGGTTTCATCTCTGGGGACAGAGACAGGACGTTTAAACCTGCAGGTTACTCGGTTATTTTCAAACACTCCTTCCTCATCCCTGGCAGGATTCCTCTGAATCTCTTTAGCCCATTGACCAACATTATAGAAGTGCTGTATTCGTACCCTTCCATTGTCATCATGTACACAAGCCATGACATCGTCCCCTCCCTGCAAAAAAAAGCAATATCACAACAGCCACAGCAGATGATAACTTGTATTTAAAATAAAGAAAATAATTGCCAATGTAACTGTATTAATCGATATTTCAGAGAGTATATATTGTTTGCGAGTAAGTCAACTGATGACATTGAAGTAGCCGCAGATCAGCTGGTGTCATGTGTTTAATGTTTTATGTAAAATCAGATTTACTTCTTACCATTTTTTTATCAGAGGAAAAACCAACAGCTACCCAGCCATCCGTATCGGCGCTCAGTTCAAACTCTACATCTGCGCCTATGCGACGATAGCTCAGAAAATAGTCACAGGTCTCTGCGTTACATCCAGGCTTGCCATATCTGAAAAAACAGTACAACAGTTCTTAATGAAGTCCTCTGAATTGCTGGTCAAAAAATGCTTATACATCTGACACAGGCCAGAACCTTTTAACCTTAATTTGAATAGAAAATAAAATAGTACCCAATATTTTTTTTATATTTAGTAAATATTAATGGCGTTACATTTTAGAAACAGAAGGGCTAGAAAATTTAAAGAACTCTCATGATTCTATCCAATATTGTTTCATCAAAGCATTACATATGTAATACATACATACTTAATGGTTTATCTTAAACCCCTATAATTACTTACCTAAATATTTCACATGAATACCCACCTACCCATAATTTCCTGAAAATCGTAACACTGCAGAGATTATGTGACACACAATGTCGTGTGTGAAGTAGTCACGTATAACTGGACACAGCAAATGGTGTTTGACATCCCTTGTTGAAGCCACATTTTGCTGAAAAGCACAGAAAACGCGGCTTCATTTTCAGCAAAAGGCCGCTTCATGTACGGGGAGTTAAATGTTAGCAGAGAATAGTACTGATGGTGATGCTGGAGAGCTGTGATGAAAGACGTTGTTGTAGGCTGTGTGCATGGAGGGAACCAGGAACTAAGGACATCCATGCACAACATCTTGTAGGTTTTCCAGCACACTGCTTCTACCTAATGAGCATATTTTCATATGTTACTACACTTAGTGACCCTATGTACCCTAGTGACTACATGTCTACACCACCAATGGGGAGAAAATGGTGCGTGAGTTTCACTTTCAGAAGGAAGAAATTGAGTGATAAGACAAAAAGGATGGTGGGTCAAAAGGCAAAGGTAAGAGAGAAAACAAAATCGGGGAGCCATGTTGGAAAGGAAGATAGCATGCATGACTCATATAATTTCATATATGTTGCTGTGCAAAATGTGCAATAAATATACTAGATTGTACATGAATATGTATCAGTAGCAGGAAAAAACACAAACTAATGCAACCTTATCACTAATAAGACCTCCCTTATAATCCTGTGTCCAGCTCTGGACTTTCAAACCTTAATATGCATATGTTCCAAGGGAGAAGAAAGTGAAATATGATTGAGACCATTAAACAAGCTATCATAAAGAATAAAGAGGTAGTCTCTCTGTAAGGGTGTATTTCTCCCATCACAATATATGTTTCCGCGTTGCAAACACGTACTCACCTAAAGCAGCCCTTTGTCTTCCCACAATCATCTATCCGTATTCTCGCAAACGGATCTACAGGAGGTGCAGTGGGAAAAGGATAACCTGGAAAAGACGATGCACTGCGCTAGAAAACGTTCACAGATGAGATGAGCAGCATTTTCCTAAATCATATGCTTTTAATGGGTATGCATACAAGTCTACTAGATCACAGACTGAAGATATCAATGTATATCAGCTAGGAGAGAAACCTTTAGTATTATGACGTTTTCACAAAGGCTTGATAATGTTATTGCTAATATCCTATCCCTTGGCTCCTTGTCTCTTTATCTGCAGGTATTATTATTTTTACATTTTATTTATAGTGCCAGCAGATTCAGAGTTATTACAGTGAGGCAGGAATATAACTGTAATATCAAAATTAGCAATAAATAATATTAACAATAACCTGAGTAAACATAAGATATAATTATTGTATTAAAGCAACTAAGAGACATCATTTTGTCAACATAATCTAGTATGCTTAATATCGATGACACCATAGGACAAAAACAAATATTGTGTACCTTCTTCTGATAGGTATCTTAAATCGTAGAATTCAGACGCAAATGTGCCATAGGTGTCCTGGTGCTTCTCATCCAAGGCAGCATCCCCGTGGTCAGTACGGCTGCCCCGAGCACTTTCATCTGCAGGGCTTGCCCTGGTGGATCCTACAAAGAGTAGCCAAGCTCCGAAACTCAGGTACGACAGATTCATGGCACTGACGCGGAGATACTGTGAAGGGACGCATAAATGAGAGTCAACCCGTAAAGCAAGTGATTCAGGGATGAGGTCTTTTTAAATGATGGGATCCATTATGAAATCCCAAAGGTTATTCATGGCATTGGGTGTCATGTATATAAAGAAATTCTGGTAGTCAGCAAGCGGATTGTCGGCCATGACACATACCATATATACCATATGTGTAGATTTACCGATTTGTGATGTGTAAACGAGGGTTCGCTAGTGTGAAAGCTCTCTAAAACACTTCAACATACTCTCTAGAGTGAAGCTCTTGAAGCTACTGTCCTCCCTCAGATAGAGTTATAGTAAATACTGTAGATGTAGATTCCTGTTGAAGCATCACTGCGTTGCACACACACAAGGAGTTTTAACAAAGTTTTTAAAAAGGCTTCTTGCCAATCGAGAAAATCTGAGTCTGGGCAAAATACCTTTACATTTATTATGTGCTGTAGTATGTCTAGTATATTCTATAAACCTTAGCAGAAGTTTGTTGGATATATACCACAAGTATAAACATACATCAAAAACACGTGATTTACTTACAGACGTTCCTCATATAACAGTACTGCTATAAACTGATGGGGGGTGATTCATGCCAATTGCATCCTTGCATGATAGCTTTGTGCAATTGTGGTTCTGCTAGATCCTTTTTGGTCACTTCTGCCCTCCTTACTTTCAATCGACTGCTTTATTCAATGATTTAGGCATTGAAACACCTAATACTGCAGATCTGTGTTAACGGGATGGATTTAAATGGCCCCGGTGTGAGCTTCCATCTGCTCATCCCATACAGATGCTTTACATGGGGATGGTGCTGAAACAGCTCCCGCAAGCCGATGGAGATGCCTGACATCACGCAGGGTACCAGCATCCAGAAACCACCTACCGGCTCCCTCCAGCTTCCTGTGCGGGCGGATCCCGTGTCTGATGTCAGATGTCACCGGGCATCACACGGATAAATACGGTCTCTTCCTTGCAGGCCTCCGCACCGATCCAAGCTCCCGGCGTGCTCAGACTTGGCTACATGCACGCTCTTAAAGTGGCAGCGTCACGGCGATTCCTTAAAAGGGCGACGCAGCTACGTCTCAGCGCTTGCATCGATTTTGTATGCGTGTGAGACGGAGAAGGAGATGAACATTCCAGTCTGCTGTTATACCGAGCACGACAATTCCCATGAATGTGTGTGTTATAGCCCTAAATACACTTTGAAGTTCTTTTTTACTCTCAGTAATATACACTAGTATATATACTGTAATTTTGCCGCCATTTTTCTTTGTGACCATGGTATAGGATTATTATTGAACACAGGGCCGGCCTTAGGGGTGTGCGACCTGTGCGACCGCACAGGGCGCCATGGTTGCAGGGGCGCCTGACTGGGACTTAGATTAAAGCATCGTTTTGTTTTTTTTTGTGTTTTTTTTAAAACTTTATTTAACATCATTCATGTTAAATAAAGTTTAAAAAAAAAATGATGCTTAAATCTAAGTCCCGGTCAGGGGCGCCGAGCGGTTGCTCGTGAAGTTCTCGGCAACCGCTCGGCGCCCCTTACTCTCCGTGACTCCGTCGCTGTGCCGGCATCTCATGTTGAGCGCCGGACTATTCCGGCTCTCAACATGAAATGCCGGCACCGCGGCAGAGAGAGAAGACGGATGCCTCCCGCTCTCACCGCAGGACTCCGGCAACAAGGTAAGTGGGGGGGGGGGTGTAGTTTGAAGGGTGTAGTTTGAAGGGGCAGAGGGGGGGGTGTAGTTTGAAGGGGCAGAGGGGGGGGGTGTAGTTTGAAGGGGCAGAGGGGGGGGGTGTAGTTTGAAGGGGCAGAGGGGGGGGTGTAGTTTGAAGGGGCAGGGGGGGTGTAGTTTGAAGGGACAGGGGGGGTGTAGTTTGAATGGACAGGGGGGGTAGTTTGAAGGGGCAGAGGGGAGGGGTAGTTTGAGGGGCATGGGGGGTAGTTTGAAGGGGCAGTGAGGGGGGCGCCAGAGGAGTAGTCCGCACAGGGCGCCACAACGCCTAAGGCCGGCTCTGATTGAACATTAACTATCTTAACTCGATATTCTGATGAGGAGTTGCTAGGTTTACATAAACATGAGATATTATTATTATTAAAGCATTATAGGTACATAGCAGCATCCTATTGTTATCTGAAATATTGTTAGCAGCACCAATAAGATAATATTATAGAGTAAATGAGCATAGTGACATCATTTTGCAACTTACAGGAATGTGACCTACAACATCTGGTCAGTATGATTACTATTCTTTTTGAGACACAATATAGTAAAATGTTCCCCCTGTAATAATAAGGTGAGTTTCAAGTTTTTCAACTATAGTTATTGGATTGTTGAGGAGTGAAATATATATACTGAGCGAAATATATTGATTGACCTCTACAAGCTGTTAATTATAACGAGGATGGATGCTACTGTCGGTTCTGGGTCATAAAAAAGAAATGTCCACCTATAGTTCTATAGTAAGGACAAGAACATGCTTGTAGAGTACTGTAGGTTTATAGTTTCCCAAATTACTACTGCGCCAGTAAATGATCTCATCATTGGCAAAGCTGTGACATCACACTTCCCTGGTGGTGTTGCATGACTGCATCACTATATCTTATCACACACGCTCCGCCCTCACTGCACATCAACCAATGTTTGATCCTTCATATCACATGGCAGCTGTGAGATCCCTTTAAGTGTATGTGGTGTCGCCTTCAGCAGATGAGCAGAATCCCCTCATGGATTAGCGAATGTCGTGCACATGCATGAAAAGGATCCAGTTGAAACTAATGAATGTATATTGTTCAAATACATAGACACTTTGGAACACTAATTCACAGTATTGGAGCTATGCTGACTCTAACCAATAGGTGTCAGTATTGAACTATAATATGCCCTCACAGAGACCTGCTTGCATACACATAACAACTATAGCAACTGTGTTTGAGGATGCTTATTGTTATTACTCTTTTTATAAATGGTGAGAACAACAGAAAGTTGGATGTTGCTTAGATAATCTCAATTATTTATTAAGGGCATCTCTTGTTCTTGAATGTTGTGTTAAAAATAAAAAGACAAATTATACACAATGCTTTATTGACTAATATCCGTGTTCTAAAGGGGCATTCCAGCCATCATATGCATTTCAATGCATATAATAGTTGCATGGTCTCTTTGTATATTCGTGTGGTCCATTTTGCAAATGCATGAGGGTATTCCCCCAAATCCATTTGCTGCTTTCTAAATGGTCTGCAGGAGATGCAGACTTCACATAACTGTGTCAAATGATCAAAAGATTCAAAGATCCATCCATTGCCACCCGACTCTAATCATGTGTTGCAATGTTCTGCATAACACGTCACATTATAAACATGCAATGAGCCTGCTTTGCTATTACTATTTAAATTGCAATTAACTTCCATGTGCTCTCTGTTCATATCATACGACTTAAACAAAGAATGATTTTAAACTTATCGAACGTGCTAGGTGAGTGAGAAGGAATAGCCACGCAGGTCATGAAGGCATCAAAGGCCTTGCGCTGAGATTTCAGCTAAGAAATTGAATACATCTTTAGAGGAAAAACAATAAATATGCAGATGTGGTTATCCTAAGTCACTGCCAGGGATGAATTAATAATATATCAGAGACATGATGAAATAGCCATACATCACTATTCTGTCAGCGATGAGTGTACTTAGAGCTTTACAATCAGAATCCTGTAGAGTCCTGCTAATTGGACACAATTTACAAGATATTCAGAACAGAACTGAAGCAAAGTCTAATGTTAACCTCTACTGCTATCCAGTTACTTCTCCCAATAAAACCAGCATTTTGCATGCAAAAGGACGGGAATGTCCATAAAAATTAACAACAATTTTTTTAATGAAAGTCTAAATGGAGATTTAAACACAACCACCCCAGGCTTTCTAATTTATGCTTTTTTTATTTCTTCATTAAAATCAAGTTCTCAATTCTCAGTTCCTTTATTATGTATCAATGTAATGCATGTCTCCAATAAAGCAACTACCAAAGTATAGTAGATTTGTCACTGAGAAGAAACAGCATGTCTTCAGAAAATAGAAAAAGTCTGTACAGACAGTGGTTATACGCAGAAACATTCTTTGGGTAAAGGATTTATCACCAAAAAACACAGCCTATATATTCTAAAAGGTAAGTGAACTGAACAACAGTGAGACAAGCCAGACACATATTTTCTTCCCTTCCCTTATTTTTCTACCCTTTCTTTCTCTTTCTTTCTTTGGCTTCAGCTCTCCCTCTCTTTCTTCTCTGTCTCTTTTTCTTAACCCCCTCCCACAGCACAAAGCAGGCTACTTAGCAAAACAAATTCAATTTTATGATGTTGTTCTTAAAAAAACTTTATAATACCATAATCTTGATGGATAATACAGTACTGAATATGATATATTCCAAGGACCAGTTAATTTAAGTATGGTCTCTTTGGTTAATAAATGTCAAAAGGAGGGATTTTTTTATTCCTTTTTTTTTTTTTTTTTTTTTTGGGGGGGTAGCTGATGTAATACTGCCATGATACATTGTATATTCCTTTCTTGTTTTGTACTTATCTGTTGAACATTATTTTTTTTCCTGTTGCATGTATTATGGGGGAAGAAATTAATAAAAATAAAGTTTTAAAAAAGATAATCACTAGCATGTCCATACCTATAATATTCATACTTATAATGTTCAAGATATTATTGTATTATTTATTCCAGCTCCCCCTCACCTATTTTGTAGCTTTAAGAATCTCTAATTGAACAGAGAATCTCCTCCGCTGACATTGCTGAAATTGCCACTTTGCTTTCCCATATGTTTGCTTTACATGAGCCTGTTGAGTAGAATGTTATAATGTTTCTGCTCTGGTTCAGATTGCATGGAGATTTGAGTGTGGCTGAAAATACAGGTAGGAAGACTCCATTGTTGTCTGATCATGATCTGTTATTCATTACTGGTCTCTATGGAAGCTACCAGTGTGTTTTGGAGGAGTGTCTTTTGATGTCAGAAGGGTCCGAGGCTTAATGCTGAGGTTTATGGGAGCACTATTTAAATGTGTGCACTGTGTTTGGGTTTTCAGAGGGGCTGCACACATTGAGAAAGAGGGGTTTCTTCCTCAGAAACAGTTGCGTTGTTTTCAGATCTTGGACACTATGCTGTAAATTGTTGAGTGTCTCACCATTGCTGTTTGAGGCAAAGGTGGCAGTCACAAGTTATTTAGGTATAAATTACTGTGCATTTGTTTAACTGGTTAGAGTTATAATGTTTGACCCATGTTTTAAGAATTATTGGGAACATTTTGTTTCCCTTTGTATGTGTATTTGAATTCACTTACTGTCTAGTATTTGCTTAAGTCAGGGGCGTCCAAGTTTTTTCTGCAGTGGGTCACTTCATCAGAATTGTATCCGTGCGAGGGCCGCACTCATTTTTCACTGTGAGAAAATATGGCCTTTAATAAAATATGCAGATTAAAATAAAGTAAATGACACAAAACCTTTACTTTTCCTCTCACTGATTTCTGGGCCTAGAAAGTTTTGTGACTACAAATTCAGGATTCTGGATAAGTAAAAATAAAATAGTTCTATTTATTTTAGCGATGCACTAAAATGAAAATCTGGACCAAAACCGAAAATTCAGGGTTCACTTAGCCTAAACTGAAAGTGACCCCCCCACATACTTTTAATAAAAGTAAGTTACACACCAAAATTGTACAAAAAATTATATATTATGATTGTTAACAGCAATCTCAGGCATACCCAGATTCCAGCATGTACTGGTTGTCAGGGCATTGTATTTTTTGTCCAATTTTAGTGTGTAACCACGCTTTTATTAAAAGTAACACACCACAATTGGACAAAAAAAATCAACAATATGACTTGGCATGACAGGAGTGTGATTGCTAACTGCAAACACACTCTTTTTATACCGAGGCAACCAGTAAATGGTGGAACCTAGGCATGATGGGACTGTGATTGCTGTTAGCAGATTGCTGTTAGCAATCACACTCCTATCATCCCAAATCAGCCAGTACATGCTGGTACAGGGTGGCTGTAAGTGCAGACCCCATACTGCTGGCAGCATCAATACACAAGGGAGGCAGCTAGCCAGGTTTCAGCATGTACTGGCTGACTTGGCATGATAGGAGTGTGATTGCTAACAGCAAACACACTCTTTTTATACCCAGGCAACCAGTAAATGCTGGAACCTAGGCATGATGGGACTGTGATTGCTGTTAGCAGATTGTTGTTAGCTGTTAGCAATCACACTCCTATCATCCCAAGTCAGCCAGTACATGCTGGTACAGGGTGGCTGCAAGTGCAGACCCCATACTGCTGGCAGCATCAATACACAAGGGGCAGCTAGCTAGGTTTCAGCATGTACTGGCTGACTTGGCATGATAGGAGTGGGATTGTTAACAGCAATCACAGTCCCATCATGCCTAGGTTCCAGCACTTACACATCCATGCTATCACACACACACAAATTCATTCATTCACAGATTCATTCCCTCAATCAGACATACTCATTCAAACACCCTCCCCACCCCCTTACCTGCACTACAACTCTCTCAATGCCGATCACAGACTTCAGCAGGGGGCGCGGCCTCCCTTGTTCTCCCCACAGAGGAGGCAGGACTGGAGCAGAGAATAGACCCTCCCACAAGTAAGAAGCAGGGCTCTTGTGATCCTGGCTGCCGATCTCACGCGGGCCGCACCTCGAGGTCCCGCAGGCCGCATTTGGCCCGCGGGCCGCATGTTGGACGCCCCTGGCTTAAGTGTTACTTCCCTAATCCTTTACCCTCTGTTGTGTATTTGTGATTGTTGAATGTATAAAACTATTAGTCTCTTGCCGGTGTTGTCTGCATAATCCCTTGTGTTAAAATGTTAAGCTTTTCCTGTTTCCTGTGTTTGTCAATGCCCCCTTCCCTGGTAGTGGCTATATAAACTATGCCAGTCCCAATAAAATGTGTTCTCTTGCATCCTGACTGGTGTATTGTGTTATCACTGGTGGTACAGTTCTTTGCGAGACCCTTTTTTCCCAGAGGAGAACCTTCACTATGAGAACCAGAGCTGCTACCCATCTTGAGGCCGTCTTTGCTACAAAGAAGGCGGAAATGACAGCCATGGACGTTCCGCTAGACCCCCTGGTTCCCGTTACACTGGTGGCACCGGTGGGATGGCAACTCCATTACCTGCAGCAGTTGGAGGTACCCAATATCTTTCGCTAGCTGCAGACGGTCGTGCAGTGATATGACGGGACTGTTCCTCATTCCCAATGACAGTCAGAGTTGCATGAATGTGAGATGACAGTGCCCAATTCTCGGCCGTTAGATGGAACCCTTCCCCAGTAGGAGCCCGCGTTTCAGGCATGTGAGGCATATATTGTGTGTGTATGTGTGTATATATATGTATATATATATATATATATATATATATATATATACTATTTCAATCATTTAACTTTATATAATGTTTTCAGACAGCTGCATATTATGTGTTTGTTACCTTAGCCCAATCTACTAGGCAAACATGCAGGCTCTTTATAACATTGCTTGTGGTAAACAATGGTCTTAATCACCCAGCTTGACACTTTAATGCAAATATATAGAGGAATGGACTTCATTAGAATTGGTTTAAACAATCACTGAGGTGTTTGAGACGGAACTTAGCCAAAATATCACATGACTTGCAACAATGGCTGCCTCCAAGTCTGCAGATAAATGAGGTTTTTTTGAAGCAAAGATAAGACCAACAAGATAAGGCAAAAATTTAGGTTTTTGTCTGTTGCTAACCTAAATTATTGTATGTTGCACTGTACTTTATGCTCAAGAACAAGGTTTTTTTCATGGCACTTCCACTTTAATGAAAAGTAGTTTCCTATTGAAATACATTATGCATCTCAAGATTTTATCCTATTCCAATCTATAGTCACAGAAGCCTATTACTATACCTACTTACACTATATCCTTATTATATTTGAAAAATGTCCAATAATTCTGGGGTTGACATGCATCCAGAACAAAGGTCCCTTTGCAAAGACTGTTAGGTATTGCAGAAGACCATTTTTGTGTTCTAAAGAAGGCAATTTATATGCTTAATGTATTTGTTTAGTGAATGTTCACTTTGTGCATTAGCTATTACTCAATGAGCTCACTTCATCCAGTAGGCCATAATGGCTTATTTCAGGTTTGCTTTTCTATCAAGTTGCAATTTGGGCTCACTGTATTAATAACTGCACTTTCACATCTATAAATCTGATGAACATCTGGGCCTTTCAGAATGATCTATAAGAAATTACAGAATTTGCATATTATTGATATTTGTGACAGCACACTTTGAAATTAAGATCATTTGGGCCATGACTAGAATTTTAATGGCATTGTAGAAGGGGGCTGTGCATATTAAAGTTTTATGCCAGCGTTGAAAGAAATGAATGAACAGATTAAACTCACACAATCTGTTATTTGTGCTGAAGCAGATGAAGCAAAAATGAAGCATTGGAGAATTACTTATTAAAGGGACATTGGTAAATACATTGCAAATTTTTTAGGCAGGTGTGAAAAGGTGCTGTAACGTACGAATGCTTTCAAAAATAGACATGTTAGTATATTTTTTTTTAATCATTTAACAAAATGCAACGTGAGTGACCAGAAGAAAAATCTAAATCAAATCAATATTTGATGTTATCACTCTTAGCAGCAGTTCTTCTAGGTACACTTGCACACAGTTGTACCTCTCGGCAGAGAGGTTGTTCCAAACATCTTGGATAATTAACCACAGTTCATCTGTGGATTTAGACCTTGGTTGCTTCTCTGTCTGATGACATGACTGCGCCTTACGATAAAATCTATGCGTCTCTCTCTCTTCTCACTCTTTCTGTGGAAAACTGCATTATAAATTGGCTCTCTGTTTTGGTTCAACACACCATGCTGAATTATTTTTTACCTGCTTAGAATAACATACCAGCATTAAGTATACATATTTCAGGATGATACCCTTTCTTTGGCCAGCCTTTCTTCATAACCCCTAGGAACAGAGGCCTGAAGTTTAAAATATAATCACCCTGGAAAGGTCTTTCTGTACACAAACCCAAACAATGGAATTAATTGAGCAAAGCATGGTCAAAAAGGAATGAACAAAGCCAGTATTTGCTGGGCCATATGCAATTGTGGGAAATTTTATTTAAACCAATTAAATAAGTAAATAAACATGTATGTAAGTTAATTGTTTCATTAATCAAAATTTGCTGTCAATGAACAGCACTTACTAATGCGCATTTTAAATCTTTCAAGGGAGCAGAGACCTGGCTTGAGTGCCAAGGGACTGGGTTCTCTGCAGGGCTGGATTTAACGCATCACCGGCAGCTGCCTAGTGCTGTAATATAGTTAAATAAAAAATTGTACTTTTCAAAGCATCAGTAGTAAATACATATAGAATACTTGGAAGCAAGACCCATCATTTTTCTCATTTTATAATCATTAAAAATGATTGTTCTTTAATGTTGCTTGGGATTAGCGTTAAGTTTTCGTAAGTATTCATAAACGACAAAGGAGATATTTTATGAAAATTAATTTAATTCTTTATTTAATGCACAGTTTCAGAGTATTAACACAAAATAGTTTAAGAACTCTGTACATGATTGAAAAACACCCAGGTTTTAACACTAGGAGGCACTAGGCAACCAAATTAACGCGTTTCAAACAACAGCATTAAACAAGAAATAGGGCAAATAAAAGTCATGCTTACAGCAAAAGTTCCAAGCAACCGAAAGGGACGTTCTTCCCTGCCGTGCGGCAGAGAACATTTTAAGTATTAGTACATTTTCAATGTTAGCATGTTGCTTTTAACTGATCTTAACTAAATGTATTATTTTGACTATGAAGAAGATGTATTAACACTGTGAAGAACATCTGAATGAAAAAAGCATATGTAAACCTAAAATCATAAACGCAGTCATTCTTTGCTTTATAGAATTTTAAAATATTGCATCTGTATTTTTTCCTCATTATTACAGACAATCATTTAGAACTGAATTAAGAAACTAAATGGTAAAGCTTTGATGGTAATGGTAACAGATTTGTCTTTTGGACATCTAACCTGTTTGCAAATACTAGTACTAAATGTAGAACATTTTTATGGCTGGGCAAGTTGGCACATGAAAAGAGGAGAACAAACTGGAGCCAAGGAGCATCAAGCATCTCGTTTGATGAGATTTTTGGTCCTGAGTGCCCATTTTTTCTCCCTTTCCTGGATCGGCCTGTGCACTGCTTACCAAGTAAAACCTGAAGTCTGGCATGGTTTGTACCTCTCGATCAGTGCCTTAACTAAGGCGTTTGGTGGCCGGGGCAGGGACTGGGGAACCCCAGTCTTGAAACATCCAGGAGACTGCACAAAATAATTACTGTTGGGCAGCTCAAGTGCTCCCTTCACCTTCTGGGGCAGCTGCCCTTCTCACCCCATGGAAATTATGGCCCTGCTCTCAAATAGCTAGCTTGCCTACCTGAAAGCGATTTTTGCCCCTCAAGTCTAGGACATATAAATATGAAATGTACATCTTAAGCTTTCCTGGTAAACCTCTATATAAATATTACAATACATCGTTATTCAATATTTAAAACCTTTAACTTTTAAGAAATGCTGTCAGAATTAAAAATGAACAAATATTAAATGCATGCGTACAATAGAAAAGTTGTGACATTCCATATATATATGTACAGTGTATTTTGGTGTCCTCAAGATATTTCTTTTATTTTGACATATTCAATATGGCGGATTTTAGTTTTAGATATATCCAGGAAAGCAGAGCCGGTTGTATGTTCTATAAAACATCGAAATATAGAACATTTATTACATATTTTAGCAGTAGAGATAAAACAAGGATAGCCCATCCTCATTTTGCACAAGCATCATGGAGTTATGGTTTTAAAACAGATGGAGTGTTATTTTTTGGTTCCTTCCATAGTGAGAGCATATATCTGATAAATATAAAATATGCTTTTCTTTGCAAATGTGATATGTATATCTATATATATATATATATATATATATATATGACTAAGTATATTTGTATTGGGCAACAGATAAAATAATTCCATATTTGAGATAAAATGACAACTAGGGTAAATTTTAGAATATTTATTATAAAATAAATATTACATTTCAGATTACCCCTTGTTATTACCTAGTTATTACCCATTATTATTCCCTAGTTATGACAAGTTAAGACTTAAAATGGAAGAATTACATGGGTGCCTCGAATATTTATGGCTAAAGCTTTGCAGGTGATAGAACCTTATGCACAGCCTGCTAAATAATGTAGGTAGAGTCTAAAAGCTGTGTTGAAATATCCTACTGTTGCTCCTCAAGGACTACAATGCAAGAGTCTCTGCGGGTTCACAGGCAATGTGCATGAAAAGCCATGGCTATACTTTTAGTAGATGTCACAGCTGTAAAATGTACATTAAAAAACTTAATAGAACAATAACATCAAATAATAATATCACCATTCAAAGATCATTTTCAGTGCTAAGTTTAACTATGATTTAACATAAAATATATCAACCTGCACCTTTTTTTGTGGTAGACAGATTGCATATTTTGCAATTTTTCCTTCTGTGCCATTATGGCAAGTAAACATTGACACTTGTATATGGAACAACCCATTTTAAGCATACTATGTTTCTTTGAAAATGGCGATTTAAGAGAATGTCGTTGGTATCTAATATCAGAAAAATATAGATCGCTAGATTAATATGTTGTACTTAATAAAAGACTAAAGACAGCTACAATCTGTTTAAGATATTCAATAAGCAAACTCATTTAAATCAGGGTTTCCTCTTATATTATTGTAAAAAAAAATAGTGCTTCACTCTTCCAAAAAAATAGGCTAATTAAATAGATTTGTCTATTTTAAAAGCTCAACTGACCCAGCAAAGTATAAAATGGTCTCCAGTGCATTTGCTTGGCAAGCACACCATGGCCCAGATTAATCAAATGGCAAATTGTAGGCCTCTATTACTCTATCTTTAGCATGAGAGAATTACAATGCCTTTAAACACAAATATCTAGCACATATAATATTACAGGCTCCATAACCAAATTGTTGTGCTTGATAATGAGGCCTAATAAAACAACTCCCAAAGTACCAAAGAAACCTAGAAGTCTATTCATTAATACTCAATATGTCATTTGAGTGACGTAACTCTAAACATCTTGAACACGCACAAAATTACTGGAAAGAGCTTGTGTTCTGAAAATAGGTATTTGGTCAGGTTCATGTGATTTGGCCAATCAAGTTCAACTCTACTTGAGACTTTGACTATGTCAACTACAAATACATGACCTTCCATGTCTCCACAAACTTGTAAGTAATAATAAATGTTGTCAAATTTGTCAAGCTAGTCAATTTAGCTTTTCAGTTGATCTTAGTGAATATCAAATGTTTGTGATTACAAATATCAATATCAGAGTTTATGAATGTGAAAATAACTAAAAATCAATGTTTTCATTGTCTAAGTCCTAAATAGGTTTCCTTTAGTGACTCAACTTAATTGCTAACTTGCAATGGTTTGACTTTTACTGAATAGATTAGTTACCTCTTGCGATACATATACTGGGCTAAGGTACTTTGGATACATTTATAGTAAATCAATTTCCTTTTCACATACAGCCATTTGTAAGTAAAAATCCTTGAAAACATTAAAACCTCAGCATATCTATTATATCTTGTCAGAGTCTGGAGTATTTCTTTGTATACCTCTCTTAATCTATAAGTGCGTTTCAAAATTTTTTGATGTCCAAAGAGCTTAATGCATCAAACATTTGTGTAAGGCACAATCAGTATTTTTAGATCAAAAATTGACAGGGTAAAGGAAGTAATTTGAAGCTGAAGTGTAGACTGAGTTAATGCAGCAAAGATTTGTGAAGGAGAGCAATTCTTTGAAGGTAAAATATGTTATTACATAGAAAAATATTGTTCTATTAACATCTTATAATATGTACAATACTGTGTTAGTTTTTATATAAATGGCATAAACTGTGTCCATTTTCTGTAGAGCTATTCTTTTGTTGATGGAGAACAGGTTAATTAAAACACTGTAATATTGTAATATTCCCCAGAAACTCCAGTGGAACGCTCAATAGACACAATGAATTTCAACAAGACAGGAGATAAACTAAGCATTTGTAAGCAGCATTGAAGGTCCACCTCTGCAATAAGCCGACATGGCTCGTAAGTAGGGTAAACCATACAAAAGAAGTCTGTGGCAACACAGTTTAATCTAAGTATGATTTAATTTTTATTCATTAAAGTAAGAATTTGCAAAAGAGTTACAGTTCCTGATTGACAATTCTGTCCTGCAAGAAGGGCTGATCTGTTCCTACAATAGGCATTGTATTATCAGTTTAGCCCTTCTAGTAGACACTCATTGGGATCTGCCCTTTGTAGTACATAGCAAAGGTAGTATTAAAAAAACCCAAACATGTTAAGAACCCCTAATTGAGAAGGACATTCTATGGGACCACAATTCTTCTTACCTCTTTTCTTATTTCAACCAACGTCTATCTTTATTAGGGACTCTTGATTTTGGCTGTAGAACAATGCAAAAAAAAAACTAACAATAATTTGCGTTTAAAGGCAAGAAATTTTGGTGCGCTATAATTAGGTCATACTAAGTGTGTAAATCACCTCACTGGTCATTAAATGAAAATGGAGGACAAACCAGAGGGCCAGAGACTTACATGCAACGTAGTAAGTTTTATTTGAATGAGATAGTGGTGGATAAGAATATAAGAGAAGACAAAGAAAGAAAGTTTGAAGTTTTCACAGCAGGAAAAATGGGCTGATTAATTGGGTCAAGTTGTGCTTATGTTGTGTTTCATTGTTTTAGTACTTAGTAAGCACAATGAAGAAAAAATAGCCATCTGTAAGTATTACAGGTATGATGCTTGAGCGTGGAGTTGCTACACTCTGAGCCATAACTTTTAGAAATCAATTGTAGAATAACTGTGTATGTATAGTGTGGTAATTAAGTAAACAGCAGCTTTTTGGAAGTCCCTCACCCACAAACATGGCAACAAGAGTCAACAATATTCCACAATGGGCCAACCATTTTTATTCTTTTGTTCAAGAAACCTAAAGAGGTCTGAATAATCATGGCAGTGGGCCATATGTCCAGATGGCTTGGCTGACAAACTATTGATCCTGCTTTATGCAGGGTGGTATATCAATCCCTTAGGCAGGTCATGTGATATTTTGCACATATTGGTATTCAAAGAATAATTTAAAAGCATCACAAATAAATATAAAAGGATGTAAACTTTTTTTTTGTCTGGTCCTCGGCTCACAGAAAAATTTTGCAAAGTAGTACGTTTATATGACAGATATCCATATAAAGTGTAATTATATATTATATATATATTAGAAAAAGGTTCTAAATTTTGATATGCGTGTACAGGGATCCTTAAAGCAGTTATACTATATTGACTGCTTCATCTTGTGGTCGTTCAGTATGATTATTTAATACACTATTACATGTGCACAAATGCACCATAATTTTATTGAATGAATATCTTAACATGTCATATATCAGTCAGGGGATGTTATTATAATGTACAATAAATAATAAAGCTATTATCTTTTTGTTACCTAATAATTTGTGGGTGTGGAATAGCGTTATGCTTAATGGTGTTTGTCTCAGTTTATTGCTTGATGAAAGGTGAATGGCCCGCAGTTCCTATGATTCATTCCTTTCATGTTGAGATGACCCATTAAAGAGGAAAGTAGTTTCCATGGCTACATTAGGCACAGAACTTAAACAAATGTTTGCTAACCATTTGATACTACAGCAAAAAAGGTGTTTAGATGTATATTTCTAATAGTAAGATTCAATTGATGTGTTTAAGAAGGTACTTGTTATATGCTTTTTAGATATACCGAGCCTGACGCTATACAGTTCTTCTCCCCTAAACTATGGTTAAGGTAAAATAGAGTGCAGCTATAATCACTGGAAATACACTAACAGTATCTGATGTTAAGTAATAGATGCAACACTTACATTTTCTACTGTAAAACACCCCTGTAAAACATGAACATAATCTGCATATATTTTACAGAATCAGAAGTGTTAAATACACACAAACGAGTAATTTCTTTGGGAAAAATCAAAAGAATGCTTTAAAAAAAAAAAATTAAATAAAAAAAATAAATATATATATATATATAACACAAGTAGATGTCTCCAGCTAGCTAGAATAAAACATAATTATATTAAACTAGTAAATAATTATACATGGCAGGGTAATTGTTCACTTCTGCATTCATATTTTATGATTCAACTTTCTATGTTTTCTTCATTAATGAGTCAATCATTTCTTGCAGGTGCCTTAATATTAAAAAAACGCCACATCCTTTGAGTGTGAAAGGTCTGGGCAATGGATTACTGTACAATAATATACTAAGGTTTTACCAAAGGCAGCATTTAAATCTTTGTTTTATCTTCTGCAATCCCTTGGCCTATTCAATTCATAAATCATCTTAATAGACACATTTTCACATTTTAAATAGGAAACAAAAACAAAAAAGTCATTACCATCAAAAATATGTTGTCCCTGATCACCATGCTCTTTATTTGTGCAATATTAATTTTCAAATATACCATGAATAACATGCAAAATGCATCTGCTGGGAGCTGCCATTTTGTTTTTGCAGGCTACATCTACAGTAGCATTTTTCAGTTTAAAAGGCATACATTTTCTGCCGGCAAAGGGATGTTATTGATCTCACAGTATATAATAAATTCTATAAGCAATGCAGCCACGGAACGTTAACTTACAAGACAGCTGTTGAAAAAACAAGATGGCTTCTTGAGGTACTTTTGCTTATTTATGCTTGGAAAGCACAATAAAACCATTCAACAAAATATACAGTAATCTAAACGGTTTTCATGGTAAATGCAAATTGGTGTCCATTTTTGTGTGCATTTTACGGCATGTAAATTAGTGCAGGCAACCCTTAGTTAAAAATAAGACTTACGGATGTGCCAATTTGCAAACATTAAGTTGCATGCAATAAAATGTATTGGACTCCAACACAAGAAAACAAAAATATGCAAGAGTTATGTTGCTTCTCTTTTTTTCAAAAGAGTTAATGGGTTAATTAACCATTAGTCGCCCTTCAAAAGGTAGCTAAAGAACAAGAAGCTCAAAGTGACTCCATTTTTCTCTCCAGAAATACAGTATCATATTTGAAATAAATAAGTGGCCAGTGAAATACGCCAGCTGGTACATAACATACGTTCTTACAAAGGAACCAAGAGGGTTCTTAGCCGCCTGATGTTTTTAGACTGCTTTCGGTGAGCACTGTTCCTGTTGCTCTAACGGCATCATTCTTAAAAAAAAATATGCTATGAGAATGTGTGAGATAATAAAATGTGTCTTTTCAACTAGTAAAATATTCAGTGTGTAAATCTGTTAAATTATTTACAAAGTACTATACAAGATAAACATCGGTGAAGATAAAGTTTTCTTCTGTTTCCATGCAAAGTCTGGTTTCTTAAAATGCCTCAAAGTGTCTGGCATCACTAGTTTTGGCCCAGTAAATAAAATGCACTGGAATAGATATGCATTGCCTTAGAAACACAGTGGAATGTAAAAAAAGACACAAGGCACTATACAGGCCTAGTCCGTGGTGAACACAAGAATTTTCAAAGTTCTGTCATTAAGAGTCTTTTCATCATCTTCTCTCTTTCAAGTTCACGCCTGAGTGCCTCTGAACTGAAAAATAAATATGCATATTACATAAATGTTAATAAAGTGCAATTAGTTGTCTAATGATTAGCCTCAGACTTATTTTTTTCAGGTTTTAAAGAGTAAGATTATATAATGTACTTAAACTAACATGTCTGAGGTTTGAGGAAGGGAGGGAGCAGCACATTGGCTGGTTGGCATGTAAAATGTGTGAGACCAACATGAGCATCTCTATATTCAGGGCCAGCCTAAGGAAGAAAAGAGGTCCTTGTACTTCAAGGTCGTTAAATGACTTATGTGCAACCGCATGCAACACTCCTAACTCTTGCAGCATGCAGGCACACATATCTAGCCTGCAGCCGCACACTACAAGACCCAATCTTATGACTTTAAAAGCGGTTAAGGTAAGTATTCAGTGTCATCGGGCACCAACCCATGGGACATTTGCCCAGTCTGCCAGATGGCCAATAGGGGTTTATCTATATTTGTATAACTTTGTGACAGTCTTTACTTGACAGTGTGATGTCTGTATCCATTAGTGTCTGCGTGTATGCCTGTAATAATACACAGTATAGTGTTTATATTGTATAATATACCGATTGCCCATATTTTACCAAAACATATATATCCATGTGGAATACTGAATGATAGGAGTGGAGCTATGATATATTTCCCAGATTTGTCTAGTTCTTTACATTAGGAAAAAGGGGCAGACTAGATGGGTCGATTGGTTCTTTTTCTGTCAATGTCTATTTTTTATGTTGTTAATCAAAAGCTCTTAATATAATGTTATGTGGTATACCTGTCTACCATTGGCATGTGCGACGAATGGCTCATCTGTGTAGTTTGTGCTTGGTTCACCGTAGACCTTGTCCCTGGCATCATGTGAACTGATGGTGACAATCTCTTTGGGGATGGCTGTGCTGCAGGGTATTGTTGCATGGGAGTTTCTAATAAATCAATCTGGGGAAAAAAACCATTTTTTTTTATTAACACAATCAGAATATATAAGCAATATAACACTCAACTATACAGAATTCTAATAGGAATCCCATGTTACTTTTCCAATTTCCTGCAAAATAGTCATTTAGTAAAGGTGTTAGTTCGCTATTTGGAATTGTCATTTTTTGATAGGATGTGTGCAGTCAGTCCCATGCTATTTTGTTTTAACTGTGCAAATAGGTTTCTTTGTTGAGCAGGAAGACTTAAATAACACTGAGGATATTTTAATGAACTGGGTTGTAGGTCTGGAAACCTTTAACTTTTACAGTGGTCTGAACATCGCTAGATTGTCACTGGGTGTGAAATGTCAGCAAGTGAGAAAATGACTTAAAGAACAACTTTGATTTTTCCTTGAAACCTGTGAAAACCAGCCGGCCCTGGCACTTTAAGACCGATTGCCACCAAATGATGTAAGTGCAGCCAATGACTGGATATGAGAACGCACACTACTTTTTTTAAACTCACGTAACGTGCACTTGGGCATATCCAGCTGGTGGAATTGCACTGCAGCACCCGACCTACTGCTGGAGGATCGGAGATAAAATATAAATTCATATTGTGGATGTGGTACTACAATATTTGATAGCGTCGTTATTTTGCGTATGTGATAAAATATTGGTTTTGCTTATTTTGTCTCATTAATATCCCTAACAACCCTTACAAAAAATTACTGCAGTTTTTCTGAAGTAATACTGCAGTTTTTTTGGACATGAAAAAACTGCAATACTGCACTTTTACTGCAGTATTACTGCACATTTACTGCAGTTTTACTGCATTTGTACTTCACTGTACTGCAGTTTTACTGCCCACAATGGGTACGTGAGCATAAGAACTGGACCACAGAGCAATGGAACAAGGTGGCCTGGTCTGGTGAATCACATTTTCTTTTTCATCACATGAATGGCGGGTGCGTATACATTGCTTTCCTGGGGAACACTTGGCACCAGGAAGCATTCACAGGGGCCTTAAAAATCTTTGTTACTTTCAACCTTGTTCTTTAAATATGAGGTATCACAAAAAATCTAAAAGGTTTATTTTCCCTGGAACACATATAGCTATGTATATTCATATTCATGTAAATACTAACAATACCACAGTCTAAAACTGATTTTTACAAGAGTCTCAGTTAGATAAAATACATATAGATTGCTATTCATTATCATATTGATACTTTTATAAATAACTGTCTGTGAATAAGGTATATGCGAATATAAATACCATAGTAATTGAGCTTTTCGCCAAAATGCTTACAGGAAGATGACGATCAATACGTTTTCCTAGTTTTGGCAACAAAATTAAGAAGACAGGTAAACTCAATTTGAGAGTCTCACTGATATAGAGTCGATCTTGGTTAAGCCCTTTTAGACCTCTTCACCTCAGCCCTCAACGACCTGAGACTTGCTCAGGTATTTTAAGGATATGAGACGTTATTAAATTATATATAATAGATTTTTCTGAATAGAACACAGTGATGACCAGGCCCAGACTATCTATCTGGCATACTGAGCCAATGCCTGGTGGGTCTGCCATCTCTCCTTACACACCCATTTCTTTTATGTGTAAAAAAGTATAAATAATATCTACTATGTGTCCTAAAATACAAAGTCATATAATAACATAAGGAAAATTGGAAATAGAAGTCGATAACAAAGGAAGGATATGAACAATAGGCAATGCATATCACAGACCTATTCAAACTTCTGATCACAGTGTTTTGTGGGGTTCTGTAATATAAAAGTATGCAAATTCAGTAATGTATGCGCTGAAGTTACCAGATAGTGTTAATGATCTTAGCTTGATTTTACGGTTTTATTTTATGTGAACAAAAGGGTCCTGTGAAGCGAAAGGTTCATAGTGTCCTCATCACTTAACCTACTCAAGAGATTGGCCTGCTGCCAGTGTTGTGAGGAGAGTTTTTGACTGATGATGAATAGATAACACAAGACATGCATACAAAAATACACTATTCCAATAATAAACAAAGTGGGTGCCAGACATCATAATATGGTCAGGATTATATTCTGGGGTCTGTTCAAAAACCTCACATCACATAGGCAATCAAGATAAATTGTTCAGATTATCATGACTATATTGGATGAACATGAGCAGTTTAAATATTCACTAAAGTGAACTTGATGCCAATCGCTTAGCAAACTGCTATCAAAGTCCAGCACCACGTGAATTCACAGAAAGGTGATCTGAGCTAGACTGGCGGTTCACAATGGCGTTTGTCTTAAATTAAGTTAACTAGCCTCCCTGGGAGAAAGCAAGTTGATCAGTAACTAAATCTTTATAGCACTGACATACTTGACAACCAACTAGATCACAAACATATTGATTTTTTTTCGACCCACAATTCACATGCCAAACTCAAGTGACAAACTCAGTGGTCAATTGGTGTTCTGGAATCCATGAAAGTAGGGGGAGGGCACCATGGGCTGCATGGGGATAAAGTGGAACTAAGCACAAATAAATCTTCAATAATTCATAATGATCTAGACAAAATACGGTGGAAGTAGATGGAGTTATGTTACTATCCGTTCATTTGAATGGTTACCCCAACCTGTAGATCAAAAGGTTAAGATACCCAATGCCAGCGAAAATAGATATTTGGCAAGTTTGCCGATTACTCAAGCATCCATGGCAAAGCAGTGTCACTGGGCAACAGGATTTTTTGTCTTTGGTTTTTGTTCTTCAGAAAGCACACCAGAAACACAAAACCGGTGCACACGGTTACTTATCAGTAAAACAGAAAAAACTGTGTTATAATGTTTTTTTTTTGTTTTAGATTTTAGCATTAGCTGATGTTAGTCACGAAACTCCCAAACGTTAAGGCACCCTTGGCATGTACCTAAAATCTAGTTATAGCTTCAAACACATACACAGAGAATGTGAAAACATCACAGCTTTTAGAGGTCAGATAAATCACCGCAAACAAAACGAATGATACTAATATTTTAAACAGAATTATATGGTGAGTCACGTGTGGATGAGCATGAGAACTACTTACAGGAAACTGCTGCACTGTTGTAAAAGGATCGAAAAATGAATTACATGGATCAGCTGGGTATGTCTTTATCTTTAACAGTAAAAAAAAGAAAAAATATTTAGAGCATGCTTAGAAAAGAAAAATAATCGAAATAATTTACTGTATAACATCAAACTTTTTTTTATTTGTCTGTAAAAAAAAAGATAAAACTGCAAAATTAACATTAGTTTTAAAGCTTGAAGAAAAAAACATTGTTATCTACAGGTACAATCTAATCATCTACCAGTTCCAGTAATAGACATATACTTATATTTTTTGCTAATTATTTGGAAAAGGTACATTCAAAAGTCATCATGTAAATTAATGTCTAGCAGTTAAATTGTTTTGAATGATATGGCTTTCATCGGGGAAAAGCAGAAAGGCAAGATAGGATTTAGTTCTGTTGTACTTTGTGCACATAATTTCTAATTTATTATTTGAGTGTTTTCTATAAAAAATAGTCATTTACCAAAATTATATGCTAGTAGAAACACAATAACAATCAGATAACCATATTATTAGGCTAAATATCCACTCATGTTAAGCTCCAAGTTGTGTACTTCATATCAATATACTGTAAAAGGCATTAACATTTATGCATTTCTATATATGTCAAAGGGATTAGAATAGAAAAATGTTGACCCAAAAGTTTGGTCTGTCAATACACAATGCAATATATTATCTAATATATAATTTGATAAAATAAAATAACACAATAATGAATAAAAGTCTAAACAAAGCAATACAGGCTAGACAATATATTATATAAAAGAAAGAAAACAACACAGCGCTAAACGTATTCACCAGCTGCAATGTGAACCTATGTAACCCCTTGTTACACCTTCAAAGATATACCAAAAAAAATGATTCATGCACTTATAGTGATCAAAATAAAAATATAGAACCTGTTTCTGAAAGCTATTTCCAGCTCATAAAAGGGGAGAAAATAAAACAAGAAAAAACATATAGTGTAGTATTCCAGAAATCCTTATTAGTGGTAATAATTACGCATCAAATGCACTCACATTTGCCCAAAAGAAAGCTTTTTTTTGCAGGTGAAGTGAGGAAATACCGAAAAATCACAAATTGTCTAGGCGGGCAAGGAGAGCTCTTAGGCTGGCCTTGCAAGTTCAGCTATTGCTATAAATTCTGTATTTTCTATTTTTCTCTTTTCTTTCTTGTGTCTCCTTTTACTTCTCTATTTTCTCGGTCTTCTGCCTCTCCATTATCTCAAATCTTCTCCTCTCTTTTCTCTCTTCTTCTGTCACTCTTGAATCTTTCCTCTCTCTTTTGTGAAATGTTTCAGCTGTTATCTGTTGAGCCACATTCATGGCCACATCCCTGATCAGACTCCAGAAATGACTTGGCAAAAGGTGGCAAGCCTATTACTATTCCCACATAATACTACAAATCAATGGTAACCTGACGATCTGAAAAAAACAATACTTTGGATTTTATAAGAGGTTTCCTTTAGTTTTGAAAAACCTTTCTAGAACATCTTTGCCTCATTTATAGCAACATCATTCATTTTTCCACTGAGCAGAAATCCGAAATCCCAAAATACCGATCTAATTTGCACATAAATTAAGAAATATTTGAACTCATGTGTCTCCCTAATGATTGTGTCTAACAAAGGAGTAAGATATCTTACTTAATGAGGATATATAACTTTAGGCTAATTGGTATCAGCAAACACAATGAGTGTATCATAACACAGGTACATGTGTCTACCGGGTCAGAATTATGTCATCGTTTTTAATTAATAATGTTATTACAGATTATAAATACATAACTGAGATTTACAAATACTATCAATGATGCATACAATTGCAGGCAGCTTATTGTAATCAATTGTGTACAGTTCTAAAAACCCCATCCTCAGATGGATATTGACATTTTAGGAGGGCTACTAAAATGGTTTGTAATATAAAAAATATCAGGAAAGAATTCATAATCTAGGGGGTCAGAGGTTAGATATAATGTAAGGAAGTTTTACTTTACTGAGGGGGTGGTAGATAAATGGAACCCTTTCCAATAGAAGTGGTAGGGGTTAATACAGGGAGGGAATTTAAGCATGCATGGAATAGGTATAAAACAGGGCCAGTCTGACTAGAAAAGGTGGGAATGTGATGTTATGTGACCTCACAATAAAGCATTGGTGTTAAAAAAGGGGTCCGAAAAGGGAAGGGAGAGATGGATTCCATTTGTGTGTGTGCATTTTAGAGTTAGTGTGTATGTGTATTGTGTGTGTTAGCATGAGTGTGTAAGTGTACATTAATGTGAGGGTGAGTGCATATGTGTCAGTCTGTGTCAGTGTGAGAGTGTAAATTAGCATGCGTGTTAGCAGGAGTGTGTATGTGTAAGAGTGTGTGTGTAAAGGTGTATGCCGGAGCATGTTTTAGTTATGGGGGACAAGGGGCTTATGGGGACGGAAGGTAACAGCCCTCCAATGCATACAGCTATCCTGAATCTAAGACAAGATTGTAACAGAATGACCTGTCATACAGGAGCCCAAGGTACTCAGAGATGGCTCCAGCCTGGCTGCCTAACAGGCAGGAACTCCGATTAACAGGCAGGTAATCCCATTAACAGGCAGGTAATCCCATTAATAGGATGGCTACTAGTGGGATATTCAGTAGCTAAAGGGGATTAATGGTTGGGTTGTCTACATGTACCTGTTTATCAATGTTGATTTATGTTAATGAAGTTCTGTGGCTATATGAGTCCATGTTTTACATCAATAAACTGTTCCTTCGTGCTGTACTCAGTTCAAGGTAGTTGTGTCTACTTATTGGGTACACATAGCAGGGTTCCAAGGTGCGCATGCTGGCTGGTGCTGGAAGTGATTCCGGGGACAAGAGGAGGATACATGTGGGTGATCTCTGGGAGTTACTACAGCTCTCTTGGTGAACCCGTTACAAAGATAAACCATTGATTAAGAGTCTTTTCATATAGTACAAATGGACAGACAAGATAGGCCAAATGGCTCTTATCTGTCATCAAATTCTATGTTTCTAATTGCATATATGCTAGCTAGAGATATTTTATATAGTAGTTTCATAATGAATTAGATGGATTCACATCACATTCTGAATACATAGACATTAATATGTAGTTGCCCCCCCCTTTGCAGCTACTGTATAATATCTTCCAATTTTCTGAGACGGCTTTACACAAGTAGAACATTTGTGAAGTCAGGCACTGACGTTGAATGAGAAGGCCTGGCTCGCAATCTCTTTTCCAGTTCACCCCAAAGGTGTTCAATGAGGTTGAGGTCAGGGTTCTGTGCGGGTCATTATAGTTCTTCCACAAAAAACTCATCCAACCATGTCTTTATGGACCTTGCTTTGTGCACTGGGGCTCAGTCATGATGGAATAGAAAAGGGCCTTTTCCAAACCATTCCCACAAAGTGGGAATCAAGTGGGAACCAAGACATTTTGGACAATGCTATTCAAGCTCGTTTGTATATAAAAAAAAATCCACATGGAGCTTGAATGTAATATCTACATACACCCAACAATGCATCAGACCAAACCAGTCACCTGTTAAAATCTGTTCAATACAAGACATGAAGCTTCAAGACTCAGTTTCAGAGATTATTAAATTGTTTAAAACACAAGGAACAGCTTTTCTATCCCTTAAGTTTCATTGGAAAATATCTAAAGGACATCTGTTATATCTGCAACATTACCACAATTAATTCCAACTTAAAACATCTAAATAAAATACATTTAAAAAAAACAATGTTATTTTGGTGAATGCCGTATTTTCAAGTGATTTCCCTTCATTTTCCATGATGCCTCGGTAAAATTGTATTGTTTCCCACTGTCAGCACAAGAACAAATCTGTAATACACTTCATAGCATTGCTTTATCAGACTCTGCATGAACTTCAAGCTCTAGAGAAATGTTGCAGTTCTACTGTTTAGCTATTACACACATATCTGTGGGTAAGGCTACAATTTAAACATGAAGCAGCAGAAAATCTTTATGTTATAAAGTGAAGAGAAACAGATATATTGAATTTTGTTTTAAGAGTTAAGATTAGGGTTCTCAAATAAAAGAGACAGCTCAATTGCAATCTAATATCAGGGCAGTCCTTGGATCTAATGAGGTCTGGGCAAGGCCCTCAGCCCAGTCTAAATAAATGTAGCAGCATGTATCGCCATAACACACAAGACTTTTTAATCACTCCCCATCCCTTCCTATGGGCCTTATAAAGGGCCCCCCTGGACGGTCAGGAAGGGGGAACATGACTGCTGTCCCCCTGCCTGGGGTCAGTAGTTCATGGTCCGGTTCAGGATATGGGTTGCAACATTGTTGCTTTAATGTACTGGGGAGGAATAAAGGGGAAACTTTCCTTATTCTGACCTTCAGTCATTTGACACTCTGGACGAGCTTCCCTCCCACCCTCCCCTGTTTTTCTGTATTTGTTGTGATCTTTGTTCCTGTGCTGGTGTCGGTTTTTCTTTTCTTTTAGTCACAGCGGGAAGTCATGGCCAGCACCTTTGCTTGGATATCCGGTGTATAAAGAAGACTTGGGGAGACGAGTTCTGCGGAGGCTGATGGTACCCAGAACGAGAGCTCTTGGTAATGTTTGGGGTATCTGCCTGTCGGTAACACGACAGCTGGCAGGATGATTATGTTTATGGTTACAATGTGCTGGTTCATGATGTTTAATAAAGCTGTGGCCAATGCCCTTACCCACAAACTGTGTCGTCTTCTCTTTGGGTGTGGATGTGGGCTTTGGTCATGCTTGGTGTGGTGTCTTGGGTCTAAGCAGTCATGGGCATACCTGGGGACTTCCCGGTGTAGGCTAACAGAAGCTCTCCTTCTTCTGAGGGAGTGGGGATAGCCACACATGAGGGCAAGTCCAGCTGCACAAGGGGTGTGGTTCTCTGAGGGGTGGGGCTAGCCATGTAGTAAGGGCAGAACTAGCTCCACATAGTATGCAATGGACTGGCATTGGGAGGGGGATAAGATGTGGAGCGGCCATGGTTAAATGTTGTTCCCCTGCCCTGTCAAAAAAAAGGAGAGTGACCTGGAGACTCAGGAAGCAGTGCTTCTCCTGGAGACTCTGGGTCAAATCCAGAGAATTCCCAGGGATGCTGATTGCCCGCATAAGAGTTTTTTTTAAAATTAAATATTGTGTAAAAGCAAACAATGTACACTATTCTTCATAGGGTCCTGAATAAGACAGGGCTATCCCCAAATAGCACTAGTTTTGCAGTGGAAGGGGAATCAGACAGGGAATGGGCATGGCCAAACATTGTTTCTCTTCCTTGGACTACAGGACACACACCTGGAGAGCTGTAGGCTGGTGTAAGCTGATATGGACAGCGTGTCCTTGGGCATTTTGTCCCTATATTTGCAAATGTAAAGATGAAGTTACCAATGGGAACTTGATTATATTTTCATGTTCTAGGTGTCATACAGGCAGTAAGGGGTAAGCAGCATGCTATATACAGCAAGCCATGTGCATCTGCAATTGATATTAATTGATAGTCCATTGGCTTCTAAAGTAAAACAGTGAGCCAGATTGTTTCAGGACATACAAACTTATGACCAAACAGTTAGACACCAGCCACCAGATTGCTCTCCAGCTGTTTTGTAAATATAACTCAGATGATGCTCAGCAAGCCTACTAAAGGAAAGGAAGTGTTGCTTGCTCTGAGCATCCTGAAAGTTCAGTAAGAGCTGCTTGTTTCCTAAGGTTTGAATAATTCCTCTCCTCCTAGCTGGAGGGTTAAAATTCTCCATTCTAACATGTGCGATCACAGCTATATAACAAATAGAATGGTATGCAAAATCTGAACCAAACAGGGAGTAAAAAAATATAAACCACACTATGCAGTTACATGTATTGTATATGCAGGAATGCTTAATGCTAACATTAGCTCTTTTATATAATGCAGTCCATTCTGCCCACTGTACTGTTAAACTGTCCAACTTTTGCAGGTAGCGGTGGTCATGGGTTGGTTAAAGAGGATCTCTGATCTCCCTTGACCTCCAGCTGTGTCCTAAAATTGACTTGACCTGTGCTTTTGCAGGACAGACCTCAATTGCAGCTTTTACATGGCCACCTAACAACATATTGAAGCAGAGCACCATATAATCCACCATATCACACTGTTCTGCTTCGATACATTGAGAGGTAGCTGGACATTTAATGTAGGTTGAGGGTCCTTTCCCCGGTCCCTCCACTAACATTGCCCGAAACAAAGGGTTTCTGCTTTTTAGCACGTGAAATTTTGGGGGGTTATTGTGACAGAGCTGTAGAACACTGATATACTCACCCACAGCAAGCAATTGTGGCCAAAGCAAAAGAGGGACATCAGTGGACACAAAAGGATTTGGTACTTAAAGAGGGACACCTGTAAGGTTTGTGCTTCCCATCAACAATTCCCAACAATTAAGTGTTACTAAACACCCGATACTGAATATGTCAAGGACACCGGAACAGACACCTTGCTACCAGAATCTTTTGAGAACCTGGACTTTTCATCTTCCATTTCTAGCCTTGCAGAAACTTGGCAAGGTCCAGGCAAGCATTAACAAAATGACCCCCTTTGTTAATGGAGAACATAATGCTTCTTCAAATGAAGCTAAAAAGCATATCATAATAGACTTGTATTGCTCAATAGCATCCATATATCTCAGATGCACTTTGTTTGGATTTATCTGCATACCTTTTTAAAACGTAATAAAAAATGTTATTTTATTATTAAAAAAAAATATTTTCTGGAGCATTCCGCATTGCTACACTATTTTCACTAACGTCATTTAATGTGCTCCACTATTCAAGTGACAAAGGCAAAGCAGGATTAGGTTAATAAATTTACTGCTGCATGTCATTATTACAATCTCCCAAGACAAAAGTGCTGTACTTGTGTTTCTAAGGTAACCTAATTAGAATCGGTTTATAAATCACAGCATCAAAATGAAAAGAATTATTATGAGAACACTTTGCATTCCTTTGTGTAGGGTTATTCGACAAACACACACATGACATGCATGCGTATATAATGTAAATTTACACATGCACGAACGATAAACCCAGACAGACACCGACTGCTTTACAAGTACTATGATGCAAAGGGGTAAAAGTGATACGATCACCATAACAACCTATGGAATGTTTCTGCTGATTGCTCCACTTTGCAACACAATTACTGTTTATACATAAAGCGGGGTGACTGACTCCAGCCTCTCAGACATTCCCCATGGAATAGCACTATGCGCATTAAGTAATTGAATATTTGGAGGGTGAACTGCTTTCTTACAATTAAGCACAAAAAAAAAACATCACTGCTTCATACTGTAACACAGCATAAAGTCAATTGCTAGCTAAATATCAAGATATATATAAACAGGTTTGTTGTGAGATATCTAACATTGCATCATGTGGGTTTTGTTCTCAATACTGAATCTTTAACACCCTTAGTGTGTGTGTGTATAGCATCATGGTAATGAGAAGAAACGGATCATCATACAATTCCTGATTATCTTCCCATCTAGTGATGGTTAGTCATGTCCCTTAAACTGAGTAATTTTCAGTGAGTAGTTTCTACTGAAGACTGGATGTATACGTTCAAGAAGGTAGCAAAGTAGAGCTTACAGAGATTGCTAGTGTTTATATAAAAAGCCATTGATAAAAATGAAAGGGAAATATGTCGGAATGAACATTGTGAACTTTGGCTGACCTGCCCTTTGTCGTCTTTGTGAAACCTGTGTGTGTGTCAGCTCTTGAATGAAGAGCCATAGTCAAAAATCTACTGGGATTTGACGAATCGACTAGTGAGAGGAACAGAATGACAGTGACACATTACAGTGCGTGAGTCAACTTTCTACTTAAAGCACAAGTACTACCTACGCTATATTTTGCCACTTCTCATATAAATTAATTTGGGATGCATTTGGATTCAAACACGATCAGACAAGACTGCATCACGTGTACACAATAGAGTAGCTCTATCAATAATAAACATATAATGACTGATAATCATCACCTTACCAGTTGTACGCTAGATTTATATTCATCCTACAAACAGGACAATCCAGCATTATCCCGAATATTTCTAATCATTTACGTCTTATTCAGAAATACATCAAAAGAAAGGACTTCTAATGTCTTGAAAGCTTATATGCCCAAGATTTTAGTGTAATAAATAACTAAAATCAGATGTTTTCATTTTAATATGTACCGTGTAGCATGTTATATTGTATCAAACATTTCAATTCTGACTATGAGAAAAGAACATCTTAATGATAAGTCTTCAGGGGTTTTTCCCCAGGGGCAATATTTGCATTTCACTTGAAGAGAGAATTAAGATGAAGATAATGTAAGGCCACTTGAGATGGTAACCATCAGGATAATCTATGAAATAAATTAAAGAGAAGGCTTGGAAATAACATTAATTGATGTAGGTTCTATGATAGCAGAATACTGTATGCAAGTAGACATAATTTAGAGCACCTACTGGGGATATACAGACATTTCATATTGCAACCATATTCTCCACAAGTATTGTATTACCATAGCCAAAGGTTGTTCAGAAGACCTAATCTGCAAAACTTGGTTGGGAATAGTCAGAAGGGGCTGACACCTTTTTTCGCCCAGGGGACAGGTACATATAATTGCCCCACCAGCCTCTGCCCCCGTCCTGGAAACTAACAGACACAAGGCCTCACCGTAACACACCACTACACTAATATACTCTAACACAGACTATGACAAATACTTACTGTATTACAGACACACACATTTACATTCAATCACACATGCACAAACATAATCACACTTACTTTATCGTGCACACTAACATATACACTTACCTAGACCAGAGTCTTCATGGCTACTCACACACTGTGCGAGCTACTGTGCTATTATGGCTCCATTACACGACCCCTCTGTGCTCCCACCTCTAGAATTGGGCTGGCCCATTACTGACCTTGTTTGAAACTTTTGGACAATTTGTGAAGGGCATTTCTCCCCTGGTACACCCTGTCCCTAGAAATGCCCATTCATTTTTTATAAAGCAAAATTAAGAAATCATAGCATAATGTACATTTTTCTTTCTTTTTTCTGGATGCATGAATTGAAGAAAAGGTAACGTGAAAACCAGAAATCTCTATCAGGTGTTTTCTTGGCCGCTACATACCATAACAGCATAAACAAAGAAGGCTCAATATACCAAGCAGTCGCTTTTGTTAATATGAGTAACAACATGAACACTAAAGAAGCAGAGGAAACATAACAGAAAAATCTCATATTCCATGCAAAGCTAAATAATCACACATGTTAATGTCATTTGAGCTACGTGTAGTGAGCTGTTCTTGCAATCTGATGGTTAAATAACCTGTCGATAGCTCACCAAAGTTTACCAAAACAAATGTATATAACTGCTCCAAATTCTCTTATGTAACTGAGAATAGCACATAAAAAATTACTATTTCTCACCTGTGGTACACTGATAATTTATGAGGTGTACAATGAATATTTTAGCATCCTAAATTCACACAATTGTTCCTGACGCTTTTTGAACAATTCTGAACTGTGCTAAAACCAATGCTCATCTCTAGAGGGATGCCAGATAAGGATCAATAGCTTCATCAGGAAGAAATGGCTATTCTGCATCTATGGGAGATATGTACTAAGGTCTAACGAACCAAAGACGTATATGTCCATTAAGTGCAAACCTTAAAAGTAATCTTATTGCCAAAGCACACAATGGAAAGTTGCTCATGATTGGATCATCAAATAGGGTTGTAATAAAACTATTGTAAACAATGTCCTAGAATCAGTTTTCATACATTAACTAAAGTTTTAAAAAGTGGTCATGTGGCCATAACAATAAGTAAAATAGTCCAAACAGTAGGGTGTTCTGTTCCTATGGTAGTAGACCCCTTCAGTAGGAATAGGTGATCCACCACAGAAACAAAAATCATGTACATGGCTTGCCTATGTGGGCACGATGGGTAAGGATACCAACTTGGTTTAAATACTCTGCACAGGTAGGACCCACATATATAGGATAGATGGGGTTCTGTACAAGAAACCTGTAGGTGGCTTCCTGATACCATGCATGAAGATTTCTCCTCACATATTTAACGTTTTCCCCCCCCCCAAATACATAACGTAGGAGAAATAAGTTGCTTGTGGAGGAGGGAAGCTCCATATGCTAAAGCAAATCAATTGTGCATAAAAACTCAAAGTATAAGTTTCCTTGGAAGAGGTGTTGGTCTGTTGCCACTGAGTGGGTATAATATTTAACTTAAATAATAGTGTATGCTTTAGGTGCAATGAGATCAGTGAACTGTAAATGGATCACATGAACCTGGGGGTTTGGGGCTTTGGTGGCAAGTCCAGGTTTCCTAAAACAGGAAGAGGTAGAAAGGTGGAAAGGTGCGATAATATAAAATCAAACCTGCAATGTTGGGGCAGAGAGGAACATCTTCTCCAAGCAGGTGGACTGATGGCAGGGGTGATCCATGCAAAATGCCATTAATGACAACTTAAAGGGTGCTTTGTGCAGAGTTTGTGAGATTAATCACCTGCCCAATTGACTCAACTAAGGAAGTAAACTACCTGGTAATATTTTTGAATGTCTGGCAGCCCGAGGCCTTTCCTTTTGCTTAAGCAAAGTTAATACATGCCTTCACAGTCATGGATGAGTATTGCCCCAGACATATACACCAATCAGCTATAACATTATGACCACTGACAGGCAAAGTGAATAACGCTGATAATCTTGTTATCGTGGCAGCTGTCAGTGGGTGGTAGGTATTAGGCAGCAAGTGAACATTACATCCTCAAAAGTTGATGTTCTAGAAGCAGGAAAAATGGGGAAGCCTAAGGATCTGAGCAACTTTGACAAGGGCCAAATTGTGTTGGCTAGATGACTGGGTCAGAGCATATCCAAAACTGCAGCTCTTGTGGGGTCCAAGGAAGGAAAAGCGGTGGACCAGCAACAGGGTCATGAGCATGCCAGATACCACAGCACACCTTTAGAGGTCTAGTGGAGTCCATGCCTCGACGGGTCAGGGCTGTTTTGGCGGCAAAAGGGGGTCCTACACAATATTAGGCAGGTGGTCATAATGTTATGGCTGATCGGTGTATAGAGTGAACATTTTCCACACGGATCTAATGGAGGAAAATTAGCAAGTTTGGTAGAGGTAGAGGACTCTAAAGGCACATTAATCTTTACTATACTAATTTGACCAAACCAAATAGGAACAGAAAGTCCTTTAATAATACAATAATTAAGAAAAATTTTAAATTGTTGCGAAATAAATTGTTAACGTTGCTGGAGAGGAACAGGCCAAAATATCTTAAAAGTTCTGGGCCACAACTTCAAAAAGCAAACAGGGGATCCATTCATTTCACTGTGACTGCTTTATGTGACACTGCTGTGCTGCATCTGAGCAATTTACAGAGGGCCTCAGCCAGCCATTTCTCACAGTATCTAAGACTCCCTAAAGTTTTGATTAAATTAAGATCATTAATCAATGGAATAAATTGATTTAATTAAGATCATTTAGCCAATCCACTACTACCTTAACCCTATAACTCTTTCTTTCATCCATTGGTCTCAAATTCCCTACTGAATTCCCTTCTTCTACGTGTTTATTTCTTGTTTCCATGGCAACAGGACGAACAAATGTGATTTCCAAAAATGTTGGACGAATTTTGTCAAGTACGAAGATTTGTCCCTGAAAACTAACACAAAGTTTCTGCGCCCAAGTCTAATAAGGAACATGTCCCAAACAACACTTAGGACATCTTAGTACATCAAGGTTCTTGCCCCAGGAAGGAATTTTCCTACCTGTAGATGGGAGATCAGGATTATGCCTTTTCTGTCAGCAGGAGCTAGCATCACTGATCAAATAAATAAGCGTATGGTAAAAATGGCAAAACTCTCCAGTCACTAGGGAGTGAAAAACCCTGGTCATGGAATGATTAAAGTGTTGAACTGAAAACAGGGCAATGTTCCTTTCTGTACTTTCAAATAGGACTGCTTTTTATACACATGCAGACATTGGCTATTTGCATTTTTGTGCGTACAGAAAACTAGTTTGTTTATCATTTTATTTTAGGCCTCTTTGAGAACAAGGAACTTGCATAAAATTGAGTTCAATATTTACCATTGGAGTGGCTTCTGTGAAATCCATCAGTAGATCCCCTGGCTCCAGCGTAAATGAACTGCTAGCTTTACCGGGACTCTGAAAAATATATTGATTATTACTTGTTGCAGACACATATGCCTTGACATTTACATATTGATAACTATATGACAGGTACCACAAATGCCATAATAAATTGTTATTCTCTACTTCTGACATCACTTTTGTTCTGAGGCTTCTTATAAAAGTCTATTTATGTGTATTATAACATAACATTAACTATACTGCTCAAAATAATAAAGGGAACACTTAAACAACACAATGTAACTCGAAGTCAATCACACTTCTGTGAAATCACACTGTCCACTCAGGAAGCAACACTGATGGACAATCAATTTCACATGCTGTTGTGCAAATGGAACAGACAACAGGTGGAAATTATAGGCAATTAGAAAGACACCCCCAATAAAGGAGTGTTTCTAGTGACCACAGACCACTTCTCAGTTCCTATGCTTCCTGGCTGATGTTTTGGTCACTTTTGAATGCTGGCGGTGCTTTCACTCTAGTGGTAGCATGAGACGGAGTCTACAACCCACACAAGTGGCTCAGCTCATCCAGGATGGCACATCAATGCGAGCTGTGGCAAGAAGGTTTGCTGTGTCTGTCAGCGTAGTGTCCAGAGCATGGAGGCGCTACCAGGAGACAGGCCAGTACATCAGGAGACAGGCCAGTACATCAGGAGACGTGGAGGAGGCCGTAGGAGGGCCACAACCCAGCAGCAGGACCGCTACCTCTGCTTTTGTGCAAGGAGGAGCAGGAGGAGCACTGCCAGAGCCCTGCAAAATTACCTCCAGCAGGCCACAAATGTGCATGTGTCCACTCAAAGGGTCAGAAACAGACTCCATGAGGGTGGTATGAGGGCCCGACGTCCACAAGTGGGGGTTGTGCTTACAGCCCAACACCGTGCAGGATGTTTGGCATTTGCCAGAGAACACCAGGATTGGCATATTCACCACTGGCGCCCTGTGCTCTTCACAGATAAAAGCAGGTTCACACTGAGCACATGTGACAGACGTGACAGAGTCTGGAGACGCCGTGGAGAACGTTCTGCTGTCTGCAACATCCTCCAGCATGACCGGTTTGGCGGTGGGTCAGTAATGGTGTGGGGTGGCATTTCTTTGGGAGGCCGCACAGCCCTCCATGTGCTTGTCAGAGATAGCCTGACTGCCATTAGGTACCGAGATGAGATCCTCAGACTCCTTGTGAGACCATATGCTGGTGCGGTTTGCCCTGGGTTCCTCCTAATGCAAGACAATGCTAGACCTCATGTGGCTGGAGTGTGTCAGCAGTTTTTGCAAGAGGAAGGCATTGATGCTATGGACTGGGCCGCCCGATCCCCAGACCTGAATCCGATTGAGCACATCTGGGACATCATGTTTCGCTCCATCCACCAACGCCACGTTGCACCACAGACTGTCCAGGTCTGGGAGGACATCCCTCAGGAGACCATCCACAACCTCATCAGGAGCCTGCCCAGGTGTTGTAGGGAGGTCATACGGGCATGTGGAGGCCACACACACTACTGAGCCTCATTGTGACTTGTTTTAAGGACATTACATCAAAGTTGGATCAGCCTGTAGTGTGGTTTTCCATTTTGATTTTGAGTGTGACTCCATATCCAGACCTCCATGGGTTGATAAATTTGATTTCCATTGAGAATTTTTGTGTGATTGTGTTGTTAGCACATTCATCTATGTAAAGACGGAAGTATGTCATACGATTAGTTCATTCATTCAGATCTAGGATGTGTAATCTTAGTGTTCCCTTTATTATTTTGAGCAGTGTATATAGTAATAATTGGACCAAGCCAAATAATATGGCTATGGGGCCAGGAAGTCCTTTGATATTGTTCTGAAAGACATTATTAACATTACAGGAGAGGAGCTTGCCAAGTTATTGGCCACCACTTAAACAGGAAACTCTGGACCAAGGTTGTAGCCATTTTGGTGAAAACTTTTACATTAATACATAACCCCTTATGATATATGGGCATTATTGCTGCTGTATCTACATATATTTTGCCCAGTTCAAATGGGCAGCCGATCAGTGAACTGCTGCTGTTTTGAACAATAATAATTATATTATTGGCATAAAGGCCAATGACGTTTCCAGTGTCCCTTGATCATTAAATGACAAAATATGTGCTGAAGAATTATAAACATAAAGTCAATTCAAAAGAGACTGCTGTGTAGGGATGATTATGATATATTTTTTAATGAAAATGTGATGCCAAGTAAACATTACATTGTAGAATGCAATGACTTTTCTTGCTGAAATGTGCTGGTAGGTGGGCAATAATTTTGGATTCTTTAATAGCGCTAAAAGATAACTCCTGACAGCAACTCATCTTTCAGCATCCAAGCTAAATGGTTAAAAATGCTGCAGCAATATGTAATTGTTTTGGCTCACGCCAGAGGAAGGAGAAGACTTAGTCATAACTGTCTAACAGTGAAGTCACCCTGACCATCTTTGTCAAATGTGTATGAATTCCATTATGTAAGGTAACCATAGTAACCATTAAGCTCCCTCCTTTCGGGCATTAAACTCGAAAATATCTGGCAATTTTATTGGGCCATGACAGACATGATAAAATGCTGCAGATGAATATCTTTTGCTCAGAACCCCTTTCACAGTGTTTGGGTTGTCCATCTATTAGATTTTTGTAGTGTAAAATTGAGTATATTAAAAAATATAATTTTGATACCTTTCTTGTTCTTCTAAATTATTATATTTTAACAAACAATAAATGTTCAGCTGCTGTTTATCAACACATATCATATAATTAATACAGTCTACAATATTGGTAGAGATAAAAAAGAGGGCATGATAATCTAATCCAACAGAATTAGCAGGTTAGCAACACTTGGAGTAACCTGCAGCTTCTGCATAAAGAAATGCCAGATATTTCCAATTTTTTTATTCAGTCATTTATTTCTTCTGAGGACATCTGGCCAAATTAGTGATGTCCATGATATATTTTATAAGTGGTATTTTATCCATAATATAAAGACTCTGATATTTGTTAGTGCATAAATCACTTTGGATAGAATTGAACCATTTCTGTATATACAGTATCACGTTATGTTATTTTAATTTGTTTTTTGCTTTTTATGTGGATGCACCCTGCTAAAAAGTGTTTTTATGTTTCAAGATAAACAAAAGTTAGGGAGTGTTGACCCATGGCTGGATTCCATAAGAGGTGGTATTTGTATTTTGTTACTTTAACGTTAGTCAACATTGGTTGTTGATAAGAAACATACTTTGGATGAACTTGGTAGTGTTTTTAAACAACAGAGTTATTATATATCATGATTATTGTGATATGTACCTTTTCCACAGACGAAGACTGGGAATGTCCATTTGAAGCTTGCAAAAGTGCAGCTCTATGTTCAGCAGCTGATTCAGCAGCAACTGCAGCCAGGGCAGGAGGAAGATCATCTTCATCACTGTGGTTACTTTAGAAAAAAGTACAATATATAATAATGTGAGCTTAAATTTACAATATTTAACTGTATAAATAGTGAAATGCCTAACTTTTGCTTTATGGGAGAAGCTAGCCTACCATGCAGTAATACCACTTCTGTTAGCATGAAAGATAAAAGGGTTGAGTGGCAGAGAGAGAGAGGTGGAGGTAGTGAGAAGGTCCAATGCAGTTCTGCTTCATAAAAGTAGGCTCTGAAGTCTGTCTTAAAATCTCCCTGAATACCCCCTAATAAAGATCTGCAGACTGTTACAGCACTCTTGAGAGAAAGCAGAAGAGAAGGAGGCTATCACTGTCTGATTACTCCGTTTATAATAAAGGAGCCAGCACTCCAGTATTCCACTGCCTAAAAGGAATCCAATTCCCTTGGAGTTTCACAGCAAGGTAGCAGTGACATTAATTTCCAATTGTGGTTTCAAAGATTAGAAATAGCAATTACCAAAAAATATTTTCCCCTTGACACACTTTAAGGATAATGCTATTCCTATGACTCTGGGCCCCACCAAGTACACCACCACTGCCCAAGGGGACTTCTGCAGATTCATTTTTTACACCTGAAGATTATAAATTTCATTAGCTAGCACATCAAACAAGCAGGAAACTTCTGAGCAATTTCTTCTTTATCTATATTTTACTACAACCTACAAAATTATCTGATCTAATTACAATATTACACCAGACCCGCCAGACCCAAACTAGGTCAGTTAGTCCTAATTCAAATATAGGCTCTGCATTAAGAATGCAAAGCCCTGTGAGTTTGTTTTCGACCTTAGGTTGTCCTAAACCTGCCTAGGGTTGTATAAGGATAATTCCATGTGGGGAGAAGATTGTATTGTGCACGATACAGCCACACCAGCCATATATATTTTGGGTACAAGAACTTTTTAATTATGTCGTTCTAATAAAATTAAATGATGCATATGTCAACTTACAAGCTAAATTGTCTTGTCAGTTTCTTCAGTCTTGGAGGTCTGACTTCTTGCTTGCTTGAGGACGATCCAGTGGACTGTGTACTCTCAGCTCGAAGGGAAGCCGGGCTCCTAAAATGAATGAATATATATAAATATTACGTGTCTAGAGATACTATATATATATAAACCAATGTGACCTGCTTGACAAAAAGTGGAGTGCAGTGGAAAGTTCACTTTGGCAGCTTACTTAACACTTTTATGACCAGGAGTTTTCCTACCATAGGGGCCTAAGATGTTTTGCTATTTTTACTATATGTATGTCAAATAACGAGTCCACATAATTTGTATATTGCTTCTTTCAAGGACAAAAGGCTATCTTTTGATACCATTTTCATCTACCATTTAGCTTAAATAATATGTTTTGAATTTGACTTCTGCAGTGGCTTTATTGTGAACGCCTTTACACTTAATCTCACACCACAGACAGCAATTGTGGCTCCAGTTGACAAGGCTCACATCTTGATACACCGTGTAGCAATGGGGAAACGGCCATGCCAATGAGACGATTTTAGGATGTAGTTTTACATCTACAGTATAAGTCATCTAGAACATGATTCTTGGAACGCAACAGTACATCCTCGGCTTATTAAGTGGTTAAATCAACTAGCCCATGGCAAAAATCTTAAGTAACGCCCAAATTTGGAAATTTTTATATAAATTCTATAAGTGCTAACTGCAGTTCTTTCAAGGAGAAGTAACTAAATTTCATTACAAGTCATTTGCCTGTTGTCTGATGCTATTATTAAAAATCTCAGTGTACTTTCTGCGCTGATTTTGTGAAGGACAGAATTTCTCATTCTCAATCTACAGCTTGAGAATGAATCGTCTCTCTCATTCAGTAGCTCAAAAGGATAATTGAGTCACCAAAACCTATCCAACACTAAGCCAGGATAGGCAAGTTCTAGATCATTAATTCAACAAAACTTTACCTTCTGCATCAGTGCACGTTCACCCTCTTAAACATTCGTTAACAACAAAAACACAACAAAGAATTGAGGCTAATTGTATAAAACACACTTCCATAACATTCAAAAACAAATACTTTAGTTTTGATAACTAGTGATTGTCCACTTATTCTCTCAAAAATTTAATGCGTTGACAGAAAAATATGTAACCTCCTCCGCTGGTATATATTTTGGCAGGGTTCATGGCCCAGGCCTGACCAAGCTCATTGTGGAGCCTTGAAAGTATATCTTATTTTTAGATGTTGAAACTTTACTCCGTGGAAACAAAGAAGACAACAAAAATTGTAGGGACAGTAGCTTGTTATACTAAATGCTAGTTTCATTTTATAGGTGATTACTTTACTGGTCATAATACTAATCATCAAAAATGTATTTGATTGACTCTACTCTAATGGTCTAAAAATGCAAATCATCATTTATCAGTTATCATTGTCCCGAGGCATCATGACTAAATACATGATGTAAATGTTTCCCATTCAATGGTCAATACCTTTTCAAAACATTAAATCAGGTACTTGAATGTGGGGCCATTTACGTGACTTGAGCCTCTGTGATGTTGATTACTATGGAAATCAAGGATTAGCCCAGCTGCTTCCTTCTCATTAATGATGACGGAAGGTTTCTTGTTAAAATTATATATAATCATTTTAATGGGCTTCTGCTTGGTTTAACACAACTATGTCATGCTGACTGGTAACAGAAAAAGAAAGTGACACATGTCTAAACTAAACTACTCTGCAAAACACATTTCTCTATTTGTACACAGAACTTGTTTATTTGCAAGTATTTATTTGCATAGTTACTATAGTTAGGTTCAGATGACAACCATACAACCAGCTTACTCTTTATCTGAAAAATATCTTTTAGGTCGAGTTAAATTCTTCACAGATACTGTACCTAGACTGGGGAAACCATGTATCAAATAACACAATATAATTTAAAAATGGAAAAAAATAGTTTTTCCTATTATTTCCCCATGTATACCAAACAAGATATCAAAAATACCTACTACTAAACGAAACTGGTTTTGCACATCCTGCTTCACACAAAGCTCTTGTAGGTGATAGTACATAATATTTCACAGGATAAGTACACATAAGAATAGAGTTTAGTGACATAATTATGCTAAAGAAACAAAATATAAAAGGCAAATGCAACTTTTCCATTTTTAATAAAACCATGAATGTGCCATGTATTTCAGACTTACAATTTAAATACTTTGCTTGCAGTTTTTACTGGGAGTTAAAGAGTGGCTCCAAATTTATATTCAGCTTCAAGGTTAAGTGAGTAAGATTGAAAAATTGTGCAAGCTAAATATTTTAGCTTTAATAAAATGAAAAAAACAAACACAATTTTATCTGTCACGTTTAAAATCACCTTGAACATGCAGTATTTGGAAAAAGGCAGACAGTTTAATAAGGCTATAAGGTTTTTTTAACAATTTATTGGAATGTTATTAAAGGAGCAAAAAACCTTATTATCAAAATCTTTTAGAGGGAAGATTTATTTTCTTTTATGAGCAAAATGCTCATTTTCCCACAGTTGGAAGATTCAGACACTGTATTTCAATTGTTAAAGTATGAGCTAGATGCACTTGGTTGTGAAGAAGTCCTTGCATTGATAAACCTTGAGATGTGTGTAAGTGAAGCGATTTATGGAATTATAGCACAGCAACCAATCAATGCACTCTAATCGACTGGTTTTGATAACTCAAATTAAAAAAAGCAGGTGATGTTGCAGTTTGCTTTTCATTTGACCAATATACACCCATGTACCCCGAGGAGCGAGAAGACTAGGCAAAAGAAAGGAAAACATGCAGAAGACCCATGAGTCTATCAAAGCTGTATGCCAAACTGCTCTCAAGTTATGTGATTCAATGAAAGGGGTCTTACATTTGGCCCTCGGGTTAGGTGTGTGAATATTTTTTTTTATGGAAACATTACAGTAGCGACATTTTATTAACGGGCCTAAAGAAGAAGGCATTTGAAAGTACTTTGTGAGTACTTTGATATGTATTCTTTAAAAACAAAAGCACTTAGCTTAGGTAGATGATAGCTATAAGGCCTCCTCTATGGTCCAACGATGGTTCACCAGCCACCAGGAAAGTGCTCCCATCGAAGTCAATGAGAGCACTTTCCACATATATTTATGGGGAAGGTTCCTCATGAGACAATCCCTGCAACATGTATTGAGCCAGCGCTGGATTTGACTGGTGGCTGAACACATCTCCTGCAGGACCATGTGGGGCAGGCAAAGGGCAAATGAATTGGCAAGAGCAACACCACAGAAATGTATAGGGTCTCTCAGCTATCATATTTATTAAAAAACACATGATGGTGGGAGCGCATTGTGAATAAAACACCTTTACATGCATCGCACTTCCATAGTTGCCAACTGCATGATTTTTTCCAGGACAGTCCTAGGATTTGGGAGCTTCTCCTGGTACTTTCAGTGTCCCAGGAAATTGGCAGTTGCGGATGTCAGGCGGGGAGCACAGCCCAAGGCGTGAGGTCAGAGTCTCTCTACCTTCTCCGTTAACCACTTCTGCATGCCTGCGTCCTTTCCTGCAGCTCCGCTATTTCTCCTGCTTCTTCTCTCTTCTGCCTTCTTTCTCCTGACCAGGCCATCCGGAGTGATTCTGTGCACACCCTCTTCCGCTCTTTTGAGGAAGTACACCGTGAGGCTTTGGTTAGCCTCAGTGTCTGGCTTAAGATTTAGAGATAGGAGTTATGTTGTACCATTGTCAGACTTGTTAAAAAATGATGGGAATTATGCTGTACAACTGTCGTCTGGCTAAATATATAATGATGTGAGTTATGCAGTACCACTATTTGTGTCTGGATCACTATGTAATGATGGGAGTTGTGGTTTACCACTGTACGTATACGTTGATGGGAATTATACTTTACCAACCTTAGGCTTTGTATACATTTTTGGAGTTATGCTGTACCACCCTTAATGACTGGCTTACTATTTAATGATGGCAGTTATGCTGTACCACTGTCAATGTCTGGGTCAATATATAATGGTGGGAGTTGTGCAGTACAACCATCAGTGTCTGCTATATAATGATAGGAGTCAAGCTGTATCACTGTCAGTGTCTGAATCACTATGTAATGATGGGAAGTGGTGTAACATTGACAGGCTCAGTAGTTATTGAAGGGAGTTATACAGTAACACCTGGGGGCTCAGTATATATTGATTGCTGTACCACCCTCATTGTCTGGCTTACTATCATCAGTGTTTGGTTTACAGGGAGTAATTCTGCACCATTCTCATTGTCTGGCTCAATATATATAACAATGAGAGATATGCATCACAACCATCAGTGTCTGACTCAATATTATATATAGTAATGGGACTTATGCAGTACCACATATGTCAGGCTCACTATTTGATAATGCTCACTATGAGCTGTGCTGTATATATGTGTAGCTAACTGTATACAGACAAGGGCTATGATATACCAACTGTGCATGCAGAGTGCTCGGACATTTGGTGTAGTGGGTGTGCTGGAGAGTGTCCCTGGAATATTTTTCAAATGTTGTCAACTGTGCACTTCTACAACTAAGATATTCAAGCAATGCATGAACATTACCGGCCAAAATCATATGCAAATTGGCTATTGCACCTATGCTGTGATATATCACTATTGAATATATTGATGCAACCATTTTCTTTATGAGGTCTTGGACATATGTTCACTTTGCATGAGAAATTATGCTGTTCAATAAGAGATTGGTGCACATACATGCTGAAAGCTGCGCATCAATGCAAATGTCTGGGAAAGGGATGCAACAAGGAAAAGCAAGGGAAGGCGGAAAAGGACTGATATCCCACTGGACCTTCATTATCCCATCATGTATATAACCTAGAGACTACAGCATGAAATAGTACAGGTCTCTCAGTCATCCAGAAAACATTAACAAAAACATTTTATTTTGATTGTCTAACACTGATTTTGAAAACTGAAAGTTTAAAAAGGCCATCTTTCTCGTTTTCAAATTTGCCTGTAAAGACCAAATGAGATTAAAGATAACGGATGTGGAACAAAACCGATCTCAGAATGCAGTGAGATGGATGTCCCGTGCTTTTTGTGATCTACCCTTAAGGTAGGCTGGCTAAATAAGCATTTGGACTATTTTGGCAGATTCTTGATGCAACACACACACACACACGCCAACCTTCATCTATAATTGATTTCTAGAAAACGAACATGTCAAATGTATTTTGACATTGCTAATACAATCACTAAGTAGGCTTGTGACATAGACACTACCCTTTCCAAGACATTCCTGGCACACATTTTTGGACATAACGTCCTTATTCTAGTGCCAATTATAAAATCACAAAAGGGAAAAAAATGAAGTACACAAGTAAATGGATTTTCTTGCTGATCTCTATGAAAGTACGTTCAAATTATGTTCTTCTGCATTCTTGATAAAGAGCCCCTGGGTTTGACAATTACCGGTTGTTAAGGAACCTGTGAAAATAACTTACATAATACAGGAAAATCTCTAGGTGCCAGTGATATAAGTGATGATTCTCATTTGTATACTTGTCGAAGTGAAAAGAATATTAATCTTCAATTAAGCACTATTGTAAAACCTAACCCACTTTGCTAAATTATGTAAAATAAAAAAAAAGATCTTTCCGCCAAGCTAACTAAATATGTACGTAACTCACATTCAACTTCACGTCTGTGCTTTTAGCCAAAAAAAAAAAAAACAACCCCAAAAAAACGTTTTTATTAACTGAAAATATTCAAAAATATTACCTACACTGTAGTGTCTGGCAGATTAGAGATTTTGTGCTGTTTGGAGCCTCTTCCACTACTCGTGGGTAGTAATAAAAACTTTATTCGGTTATAAAAATAGAAACCTCCAGGTACACTACAAAAATCTACATGTTTATTGGTGGTACATTGAGTTAAGATATACAAGCCCATCTATATGTACATTTCACACGCCACCTATGCTCATTATCGTGGCATATACAGACATACCATTAAAACAACACCAAAACGTAAAAAAAAAAAAAAGATTAGTTGTATAACCAATGGTTTTTTTTGGGGGAAAAAATGTCCATAGAGAACGGAGAATCATTACAATATGAAGTTTATCTTAGGTGGCTCTTTTGACAAGCATAAAGTGGTTTTGGGTGCCCTCCACACAGTTTTTATCTGCCACCCTCCACTTTCTATCAGTGGAGAAAGGGCAAGTAGTGGGGTAGGAGGTAGCTGTCCCCTTGTATGGTCTGATATGAGCATTTCAGGCTAGTGCGTGTGTGTGTGTGTAATCCCACATATAACCACCACACTGTCTAGAGTAAGGTGGTTTTGGGGCCACATTCTTACATTTACAATTTACCATAGGATCTAAATGTCTTTGTTAAACCATGGTTCAGTGTTATCCCCTAAAACACAATAAAAAAGATACACACCATAGTAAATTGTACACATACATTGATTAAACTTTGTTTTTAAAAATGTTGGGTATCTCCACCACCATATTAAGCCATCTTCATTAGCATTAGACACATTGAGCAAACATTGCATGCCAGTAAATAGCTGTGTAGTTCTGTACAAGGGTTACCATAATACGTTACTGTGACCCTACGTAGTTTTATGCTATCCTAACCTCCTACTGTACGCTTGACTTTTACATGGACTGACAGTTCGAGGCATGTAGCTGCATGAAATGCAATCATGATGAGCCAGTCATATGATTTTTCAATAATAATCCTGGAAATTAAGGGGACAATAAAACATGACTCAAAACCACGAGGAAATGTTGAAATTAAATGTTACTTAAATGATTTATCATTACATTCCAATACTGGAACGTATACTACTTAATATTACATTTGTGACTGATTTGAGAATTGCTTTCAATTGCTGGTTTAGAAGCCATGTAGCCTGTTCTTTCAAGGCCCAAATAAACAGATTAGTCCTTGTATAATAATATTAAAAGACCTGCCAATTGTTCTGTGATGATCTCTGATATATGATCCCAAAATGCATTCATTACAGACCAACAGGTATACAACTAAACCTGGCCATTTGTCATATATTATGACCCTAAAAAGTACTAAATATAGTTTCTTGGTAATACTATATGTCAGAATTCTTGCACCATATTTATATCTACTAGTCCTACCGTTCTAATGGCAAGACTGTATAATGTAATCAGTGAGCAGTGGCGGAACATCCAGGGTCGCGATTGGGTTCTGCCAGTCAGGGGGGCCCAAGCGCACGGAATGCAGCAGCCGGCACAAGCTGCCATTCAGTCCTCCCCTAGCTCCCCACCCCTCCGGGCCCTGCTCCTCCTACCTTTACTTTCAGCCAGCCGGGAAGCCTGAAAAGCTGCTTGTCCCTCTTCTTACAGGGTCAGCGGGGGCAGGTTCAGCCATGATAACCCTGCCTCCTGTTGGTCTCTGCCTACTGCTACACCCCTCCGGGTCCTGCTCCTCCTACCTTTACCTTTTTTTTTTTTTACTTTACTTTTGTTGAAAAAACATTGTGTAAAAATCATGTTTTTTTGGGGGGGGGGTCGCAGGGCCTTAACAGATTCTCACACTGGGGCCCTAAGGCTTCTAGTTACGCCCCTGTCAGTGAGGTATTACAGTTAAGTGCTACAGTAGATATAATCCAAGGCAGTGACCCCAGCACCCCCAGGACTAACTAACGGCTGCAATCCCCTCTACTAAGCACTGGAATGTGAGGTCATATACCAAAGTTTCTACTTGACAAGGAAACATGGTGTTGGGTATCGGGCACTATGGAGGCTGGGTCAGCTGGAACAGTCCTTCATAGTAGTGGTGGAGCAATGGCACAATGGGCATCTAATCTAGGTCAGACGTGTCAGTCTGGCGCAATATACCCAACTGAAATAAGCTGATTATTTTGTTTCTTCACTGTTCACATTTAGCAATGTTCTCAAAGGTAAAAAGTAAAATCTGTAGTATGAAATGTACACAACATTGAGAATGCAAGAACAGAGAAATAACAGACCTTACATTAGCATCCTGGAGCGTTGGACTCTTACAGAAATCTACAGGACTTGGTTCCTCTTTTGTAGCCTGCAACAGAAAGTGATTCAGACAAGGTCAATAAAATACCTGTAATTCTGTTCATTCACATGCAAGAGCTATTTGTCAGCTCTCCACAGGGTCAGATGCATAACATATTATTTGTCGCTCTGTATTCAGTTTTTATATCACTCCATGAAACAGTACTATATGTTATACCAATGTGCATTAACATATCAGCTAATTCTTGCCTATATACTTAAAATTAAATGAAACAAATTGTGTGACTCAGTTTGTCCTGCTCTCTGGAGTATCTGAAAGCTTTCTTATCAGTTCAAACTTTCCAAAATAATGAGATAAACACACAGGAGAGTCTGAGTCATGAAGCTCAGAAGCTGCCTCAGCAATATCGCAGTCGTAGCTGTCAATTAGACCGTTATTTATGCGCTAGACGCTAAGCTTCATTCCCACTGTGCCAGGTATACAATAGTTACAAACTGCAATGTAACACAATAGCTGCTGTTGTGAAATTAGTGAGTGAATGTACCTGTGTCTAGGATTGCATTCCTACCACTACACACACAAAAACATGATTTGCGCAGGATGAATCTTAACCTCCCCCGGGTTAGCCCCGCCATATTAATTTTTTTTACAAAAGATCATGGCATTTGTTAGATCATTGTTAGATCAGGTTTGATCAACTGTTTTTTTCGTTAGATCTACTCTAAAATAGGCAATATTAACAATCTTTTTCAGGGGGGGCTAACCCGTAGCCAGCCCCCCCTCAACAAAAATTTCAACAAAATGTTACTGATTATGATAGCTCTACGTTAGATCAGGTTTGATCAGACAAAATTTTTGTTAGATCTAGTCTAATTACTGAGATATTGCATATTTAATGAGGGGGGGCTGGCCCCCCCTCAACTGAAATTTGGATTTTTTTTAATGGATCTTGGTAGATATTCGTTAGATCAGGTTAGATCAACTGTTTTTTTCGTTAGATCTACCACGCAGGAGGCGGTATTCACAATCCTATTTTGTGTGCGGGGGATGGGTACACATACGGTCTGGCCCCCCCTCAACTGAAATTTTGATTTTTTTTTAATGGATCTTGGTAGATATTCGTTAGATCAGGTTAGATCAACAGTTTTTTTCGTTAGATCTATCACACAGGAGGCGATATTCACAATCCTATTTTGTGTGCGGGGGATGGGTATACATACGGTCTGGCCCCCCCTCAACTGAAATTTGGATTTTTTTTAATGGATCTTGGTAGATATTCGTTAGATCAGGTTAGATCAACAGTTTTTTTCGTTAGATCTACCACGCAGGAGGCGGTATTCACAATCCTATTTTGTGTGCGGGGGATGGGTACACATACGGTCTGGCCCCCCCTCAACTGAAATTTGGATTTTTTTTAATGGATCTTGGTAGATATTCGTTAGATCAGGTTAGATCAACTGTTTTTTTCGTTAGATCTATCACACAGGAGGCGATATTCACAATCCTATTTTGTGTGCGGGGGATGGGTATACATAGGGGCTGGCCCCCCCTCAACTGAAATTTGGATTTTTTTTAATGGATCTTGGTAGATATTCGTTAGATCAGGTTAGATCAACAGTTTTTTTCGTTAGATCTATCACACAGGAGGCGATATTCACAATCCTATTTTGTGTGCGGGTAATGGGTATACATAGGGGCTGGCCCCCCCTCAACTGAAATTTGGATTTTTTTTAATGGATCTTGGTAGATATTCGTTAGATCAGGTTAGATCAACAGTTTTTTTCGTTAGATCTACCACGCAGGAGGCGGTATTCACAATCCTATTTTGTGTGCGGGGGATGGGTACACATACGGTCTGGCCCCCCCTCAACTGAAATTTTGATTTTTTTTTTAATGGATCTTGGTAGATATTCGTTAGATCAGGTTAGATCAACAGTTTTTTTCGTTAGATCTATCACACAGGAGGCGATATTCACAATCCTATTTTGTGTGCGGGTAATGGGTATACATAGGGGCTGGCCCCCCCTCAACTGAAATTTGGATTTTTTTTAATGGATTTTGGTAGATATTCGTTAGATCAGGTTAGATCAACAGTTTTTTTCGTTAGATCTACCACGCAGGAGGCGGTATTCACAATCCTATTTTGTGTGCGGGGGATGGGTACACATACGGTCTGGCCCCCCCTCAACTGAAATCTGGATTTTTTTTAATGGATTTTGGTAGATATTCGTTAGATCCGGTTAGATCAACAGTTTTTTTCGTTAGATCTATCACCCAGGAGGCGGTATTCACAATCCTATTTTATGTGCGGGGGATGGGTATACATACGGGCTGGCCCCCCCTCAACTGAAATTTGGATTTTTTTAAATGGATTTTGGTAGATATTCGTTAGATCCGGTTAGATCAACTGTTTTTTTTTCGTTAGATCTATCACGCAGGAGGCGGTATTCACAATCCTATTTTGTTTGTGGGGGATGGCAATACATACGGGTTGGCCCCCCCTCAACTGAAATTTGGATTTTTTTAAATGGATTTTGGTAGATATTCGTTAGATCCGGTTAGATCAACAGTTTTTTTCGTTAGATCTACCACGCAGGAGGCGGTATTCACAATCCTATTTTGTGTACGGGGGATGGGTATACATACGAGTTGGCCCCCCCCAACTGAAATTTGGATTTTTTTTAATGGATTTTGGTAGATATTCGTTAGATCCGGTTAGATCAACTGTTTTTTTCGTTAGATCTATCACACAGGAGGCGGTATTCACAATCCTATTTTATGTGCAGGGGATGGGTATACATACGGGCTGGCCCCCCCTTAACTGAAATTTGGAAAAAAAATTATGGATTTTGGTAGATATTCGTTAGATCTGGTTAGATCAACAGTTTGTTTCGTTAGATCTATCACCCAGTAGGCTGTATTCACAATCCTATTTTGTGTGCGGGGGGTGGGTATACATACGGGTTGGCCCCCCCTCAACTGAAATTTGGAATTTTTTTCATGTATTTTGGTAGATATTCATTAGATCCGGTTAGATCAACTGTTTTTTTTGTTAGATCTATCACACAAGAGGGGGTATTGACAATCCTATATAGTGTGCGGGGGGATGGGAATACATATGGGTTGTCCCTCCAACCGAAACAAACTGTTGATCTAACCAGATCTAACGAATATCTACCAAAATCCATAATTCTTAAAATTTATCCATAAAATTTAAACCTGATCTAACGTAGAGCTATCATAATCAGTAACATTTTGTTGAAATTTTTGTTGAGGGGGGGCTGGCTACGGGTTAGCCCCCCCCTGAAAAAGATTGTTAATATTGCCTATTTTAGAGTAGATCTAACGAAAAAAACAGTTGATCAAACCTGATCTAACAATGATCTAACAAATGCCATGATCTTTTGTAAAAAAATTTAATATGGGGGGGCTAACCCGGGGGAGGTTGAATCTTACAATGTGAAGCTTTATCTCATCGAAACACATCAGGTTGGATTCAATTACCCCAGTTTTTTTTTTTAAACAGTGCTATTGGTCATACTAAACAAAAAAGTAAAACAACTGTTATAAACATCTGAGTTTGTATTTAATCTGCAGAGGTAAAGTTTGCTCTGGTAAATTTAATTCAGTCCACTTATTTCGTAGATTTTTCATTCAATTTTTAGAACAGGAATTTAATCATTTTTGTTTTCTTTTATAAAGAAATTGACAACGTTGTTTAGAGGATTACTTTCCTAAAATCCAGAAGCATTACAGAATTTAATGTAATACAAGAGCAATTTAACATGCTCAGTATCTGCTTTTTTTTTAGCACCTTCTTCTCTCTGTTACTTTAGTACATTATCTTCCTTTTACCTCCCTTTTAAGCAAATATCTCTATTTAACACCTTTACTCTTTTACCTTTTAATCCCTCCTGTATGTTTCTCACTTTACTATCCTCTTTCCCTACTTTTTTATCTTTTTTCCTTGTAACCAATCATTTTCTTTGTAACCTGTTCTTTTAGACACAAATAAAACATTAACTGAAGAAGCAAAACTGTTTATTTTCCTATTCTTGAGCAAAGAAAACAACATTTGCTAATTCCAGTGTACCTTTTGTAAGAGTTCCACTTTTATATATTTATATTGATATTCATTTTTTTATTTCAACAATGATAAATAGGATCTCTGTTCGATAAAATCATCCCATACATCCATTAAAAGGCAGCAACACAGAAGACCCCACACACCTGGGGACCCATTCTGAAGGCTGTGTCTGGTAGAGCTGTAAGGATGTTGCACTTCATGTGCTCAGGAACAGAAGATGGCGATAAAGGAGGATGAATATGCTTTTCAAGTGTTTTCTTTTCTTCTCCCTATAAAATATTGAAGAAAGAAGGAAGTAAAGTTGTTACTACAAGGCACGTTCAAGCCTGTGCAGAAAATACAGAGGTTTTAACAAATAAAACAGCATTTTCTTTTACAACGTGCAATCCTTTTCAATATTCTGTAAGAGGTATAATGCTAAATTTTTTACTGTCAATGAACATGTGGAATACTTATCCTTTTACATGTGCCTATACTCAGTAGCAAGCGCATTATCCCACTCAGTCATGATATCCCCTGTGTCATCTCGTACCAGTTGTCCCCATTGGAGGCCAGCTTCTTCTTGGCAAAGAATCACATAATTGGATACATGGTGCTGTTTTTTTATCAGCACACAAATCTATCTCTGCTTGATTAATGCCCTGATTAGGTAAGCTGTTTTGTGGACAACAGAACCCTAACCTTAGAAGGGGTGGGGGGAATTTCCTACCAAAAAAGGGAAAGATGGAGAAAACAGAACATCTCACCTGTTGTGGCAAGGAACAGAACATATTAGCTTTGTTGGTCAGATAATTTCACACACAGTTAAAGAAATAAAAGAGAATCCTATGAAACAAAAGAACATTTACAGTAGCCTTGCCTCCAAATACAAGATAACAACTTAAAAAGTGAAAACATAACTAATGGTAGATAATGACCTTTATTAGTTTAGAACTAATTAATTGTAATAGTATACAAATACAAAATGTATACGTGTTACAAAAATCAATACGCTGAGCTAGTCTTGACCTTTGCTGTCGCTCCTCACTTTGGGAATCTCTAGGGGATCTAGCTAAAAGAAAAGATTTCCAGACGAGGATCTCCTTGCTCCCAGTATGTAACAACCACACCTCTCTGATGAAGGCCAATAAATGTCAAAACATATGTGAGTTTTTTGGGGTCCCTTATGCAAAGGACATTTGCCTCACATTTTGGTTCTGGACTGGGTCTGATTAGAAATGCTGATGGAGCTTTTTCTGCGGGCTAAGCTATTATACAATTGTCTGTTCTCATCGGAGCTAGTCTGATTTGCTTAGATATAGTTTTCGGTCTGCTGTGACATTATTTTTAGTACCATAGTAACATGTATAAATACATAATTTTGTAAACTAACCAAAATGGGATGCTGCCTTGAGCACAACTATATACTAAGGCAAGTACCTTGCTTATGTTGATGTGCACAGGAGGCCATTGCAGAGCCATCTTATTTGGGTCAGTGTCTCCTTTTTTGTGATGTCCCAAAGACTCTTCAAAGTGAATGGGAACTCCTGAGGACACCTCTAAAAGACATTGAGAAAAGACATTTAAAAACAATCAATTTAACATTCAAACCAACGAAAACAGATTCCAAAACACTGATATGAAATTACCTTTCTCAGTTTTAAAATTGTAAATCATAAATGGTGTAAACAATGTAAACATTTAAACTGTAAATCATAAATGGCGTAAACATAGTTTGGACATACAAAGTTGGGGAATATGCTTCTACCAATTTTCTTTACTTTAACTTGGAAAAGAAAACATATAAGGCGAACTTGAGCTGAGTTGAACAAGAAAGGATTGATCTTTTATCAAAGAATTCAAATCTTTTATCAAATAATTTATCAGAATTATATTCAGTTTTGGGGAAAAAATTGGGAAACTGCCACAAGGAAACCTTATGCAAAAGTGACAGAAAGACATTTTTAGGGGCTACTCTTGCCATGACACAACATTGTTCATGATTCAACGGTAAATTCATATGCAATTGTATTATTAGGTCATATAAACAATGTTTCTAGTTGGTTAATTTTTTTCCTTAATGTTTTTAATTTAAAAAAAATGCCCACCTGTCTCAGCATCTTATTTACATTTTCTTAGACTGACATGGGAAATAAAGTACAGATTTATAAGCAGTGTTGTCTTAGGCTTTTCCTCACATCCATATTAATGGCTATAACATACTAAATGACTTATAAACTATTATCTGGAATGATACTATCATTATCTGGTCTGCCACAATGGTATTACACTACTGCACTACTAACTATACTTACTGCTGGAACTGGAACCTTCAGAAACTATATCATTCCCATCACTGGAATTTACTCCATAGGGAGGAAGGTAATGGTGGTGGTGATGATGATGTTGGTGATGCTGGTGTCTTCCAGGTGCTTTTGGTGTATATGGTGCTCCTCCATTTTCTTCAATGTTGAATGGTTGAAGATCAGGCTTCTTCACTGATGGTGATGCCATTGGATATCTGGCAATTAATATAGGAGGTTTCATGGGTATTTGTATGCCTCAAATATAATATATAAAATAATCAGTCATCAAAATTTTCTTTAAAACGGCAATTGCTTACAAGCTTCTGTAATAGCTACTGCTAGCAAATACAATTTTAAAATGTAGTACGGTTCGGTTCTACTATTTCAATCTTAAATTGATCAAACAAGATCATTTTTAAGATATATTTTAATATAAACACATGAATCTTGTAAAGCTTAGAATAATATTTTCCACTGAAGTTACTTTAAAACATGTTTTGTGTGCAAAATATACATTAATAGAGAAAGGGACAAGTATAGTCTTAAAGGGTTCCTAGAAGTTTCCATAAGCGAGTGACAAACTTTTTCATTCACTTATCCCACAAACTCCTTAATTTAAAAATGTCAAAGTACTTTTTCTAAGAACATCGGTAAGTCTTAGTCGTACAGACTTCAGGGAAATTTAAGGAGATGAGGTACTTTAACCCAAAGGTATATCTCTAAAAAAAATGTGCAATTCCATTGCTGGTTTAGCTGCAGGAAGTAATCAGTGTTCCTTATGCTAGGGTATTAAATTGTTAGCAGTGATAATTTGGAGCTTTATGCATGTGGCTAGTCACAAAATGCTTTTGTAGAGTTAGTTAAGTGACAATCGGATCTAATGTCGGTGTTATATCATGGTGGCTATTGTTTTTTCAAGAGATTTGTGATACAGTATGATTTTCAGAGTGTCTATGCAAAAATACAGAGCTATTGACAATATGTCATGTTCTTAGAAGTACTGTATCTTGTAAAGAGAATAGACTTTAAAATGAATGGTCCTTTCTACCACTTTCTTAACAAAATTCCTGTTTGATAGCTGCTCTGGAAACAGAAAGATATGTAATTCCCACCACACCTGTGTCTGTGGTGGATATAAAGATATAATTCTGGATAAATGAGTGTCTAAATGGAAGCCATTTTGTATCCTAAAATAGACCTGTGCTTTGTTGTCCAGCCTTTTCTATATGTTTTTCATAACATTTTTCACCCCTAGTGACGCTTACGCCATTTATTGTTTAATGAAACTTAAATACTCAGGCATTCTACAAGTCCTCCAAACGCTTCAAAATAAAAAGATAACTTAAACTATACATTTTTAAGGCAAGGGATTTATTTCTGTTTGTGGGAAATACATTGATTTCAGTTTGCCAAGAGATATCATCTAAAGACAGAAGTCTTATTAGTAAATATGAATCTATCATTATTATCAATTATCATATTTCTTTAACATTTTCTGGAGATTATAATAAACACATAAAATAAATGAATATCTCATTATAACTTTATGCAAGTCCGGTATCCTGTTCCCCAGAGTTTACAATCTGTATCTGTTCTACATTATATTATGTGGCTGTTACTTTAAACCACTTTCCTCTGTGTACTGTTAACACTTTCTATAGTTTGATGAAGTTTCAAAGTCCTGTGGGCAGTCATGATATTTCTACTTATCAAATATTTGCAGGTCCCCAGCTGTGTTTCCAAACAGACTCAGAACCAAATAATGTCTCTGGATATACGTTAGGCAAAAGAGATTACAGATCTTATGACAGGATGTACAGATCATTTGTGCAATTGCATTTTCCAACCTAACAGACAGTATCTCTACATTAAATACAGCTGTTTATGACTCATAAGCAAACGGTAACTGTAAAATGATGTAAGAGTTGACAAACTGTTCCATAATTACATCAAAGACACAACAGGGTATATAGAATTCTAGCCCCTTATGCTACCTGCATATCGGAAGCAGGATTTAACCCAGCCTCTAAAGTGTAAAATTTACAGTATCTTCAAAAGTAATACAATAACAAAATACAACTCATTTCTTCTAAACTAAGCCAGAGCCAGATTAAGGGATTTATTCAGCTAAATCAAAAATGTAAAGGTTAGTTGAGGTACAATGAACCATTTGAACTCGCTGACTTCACTATGCCTTACAGAGGGCCAACCCTAATGGGTTTAACAATAAAATACATTTTTAAAACCTACACATAAAAGGCTCGTACATAAAATGAGAATGCTTGGGCTGGGGGAGAATGTGTGTATGTGGGTAAGTAACTGGCTCAGTGATAGGAAACAGAGGGTGGTTATTAATGGTACATACTCTGAGTGGGTGACTGTTGCTAGTGGGGTACCACAGGGGTCAGTTTTGGGTCCTATTCTTTTTAATATATTTATTAATGACCTTGTAGAGGGATTGCATAGTAAAGTATCAATCTTTGCAGACGATACTAAGCTCTGTAACGTGGTTAACACAATAGAGGACAGCGCACGATTACAAATGGATCTGCATAGGTTGGAGGCTTGGGCTGGGATGTGGCAGATGAGGTTCAACACAGATAAATGTAAGGTTATGCACATGGGGAAGAAAAATCCAGGCTGGGAATATGTATTAAATGGGAAAACACTGGGGACGACTGACATGGAAAAGGACTTAGGAGTTTTAGTTAACAGTAAATTTACCTGTAGCGACCAGTGTCAGGCAGCTGCTGCTAAGGCAAATAAAATCATGGGGTGCATCAAAAGGGGCATAGATGCCCACGACAAGGAAATAATTCTACCCCTGTACAAGTCACTAGTCAGACCACACATGGAATACTGTGTACAGTACTGGGCACCAGTGTACAAGAAAGATATAGTGGAGCTGGAGAGGGTTCAAAGACGGGCAACCAGAGTAATAAGGGGAATGGGAGGACTACAGTACCCAGAAAGATTATCAGAATTGGGGTTATTTAGTTTGGAAAAAAGACGGCTTAGGGGGGACTTAATAACTATGTATAAATATATAAGGGGACAGTACAGAGATCACTCCCAGGACCTATTTATACCCAGGACTGTATCTATAACAAGGGGACATCCTCTACGGCTGGAGGAAAGAAGGTTTCTACACCAGCACAGACGGGGGTTCTTTACAGTAAGAGCGGTGAGATTATGGAACTCTCTGCCAGAGGAAGTGGTGATGGTAAACTCAATAAAAGAGTTCAAAAGGAGCCTGGACGTGTTTCTTGAAAGCAATAATATTACAAGTTATGGATATTAGATTAATAGGGACAGAACGTTGATCCAGGGATTTATTCTGATTGCCATATTTGGAGTCGGGAAGGAATTTTCCCCCTGGTATGGGGCAATTGGCATCTGCTTCATAAGGGTTTTTTGCCTTCCTCTGGATCAACACAGTAGGGACACAATATGTATATAGGTTGAACTTGATGGACTTTGGTCTTTTTTCAACCTTATGAACTATGTTACTATGTTACTATGTTACAAATTAAATTAGTAAACAAAATCAGAAAAAAGTAGCAATGGATTTTTAGTTAATATTGATGTTCTATTTAAGACACAAAAAATGAACACAGCTGGGCTGCATTATGCATTGCATATTGCACCATACTTATCTTCAATGAGCAGTAGCCGTGACCTGGTGAATAAGATAAATTGTAGGCAAGCCCATCTAGGTCTAGATTAGGCCTAGGGCAGCAGCAGCCCCTTGTCATTAAACTGGGAGCAGATTGCCCTGTTGGGTGATCCTGTGCACTGCTGCTCAACAGACCAGTTTCAAGGCAGATCTCTTTTCTTGCCAACCAGCACATTTACATTATTGTGGACTGTCCATAGTCAGGCGCTGAACATCCTTAACAGGAAAAGAGCTGGGATGTGTTGTCATATCCTGGTGTTATATCTGTAAGAATGGCTGCCACAGAGTGGGCAACTGGGACACTGCTCTGGGTAAGGACCAGGGCAGCACCAAAGAAAAGTGCACCACTGCTTTCAGCAGTGAGATATACCGGTACTACACTGGTACACATAGCTCTAAGGTGACCACATCGGCCATATTTTCAAGGAAAGGAAAGGCAGAGTTTTTTTACGTTTGTGGAGGAACTGCTCTGAGCCAACTGATTTTGAAAGACAGGCTGAGGAATTGTCTGTGTGCCTGTTTGAAAGAGGTTACCCTGTACCAACTATAAATAAGGCCTAAATCAGAGCTAAAGATAAATATAGGGCAGATCTTCTGAGCGCTAACTTTATAAACAAAAAAGTTTAAAAAAAGCAAGTCTCTGATGATCATACCTGGGAACTCTCCGGGTTTGACCCCGGAGATTGCTGGGTTAACACTACTTCTCGGGTTTTCCGGGTCAAGACCGGAATCCTCCGCCCCGCTCCCTGCCCATTTTTCCTTTAAATGGGGTGTTTAACGTTGGCGGGATTAACGTCGGTGGGACTGTCCACAGACATCAGCGGGACCGCCCACTGATGTCAGTTTGCAGTCCTGGCTGCGTCCCTCAAGGGAAGGCTCCGGGTAGCCGGAGCCCAGAAGTTCCCAGGTATGCAGATGATGATCTGATGTTTATAACTCACTATAACATGGAATTTGAAAAAAATAAGAGGATTATACAAAGGGATCTTCCCATTCTTAAAATGGATAAAAAATTGGTCACAGATGTCATATTAAATATAGTGCCATGAAAGCATGTTCTTTTTACAATGTTATCTCCCAAGTTGTCTACCTGTCCCTGAGAAGGACAACACTTGGCTATTTATTATAGGCATGTACCTGTGTGGATCACCCAGATGTAGTTGCTGTAAATATGTTGACATTACAAAATGTTTCTACATCCAAAATACACAAGTTCTCTTTACAAGAATATATTAACTCCAATACAAAAAATGTTACCTATTTAATTATGTGTTATTTTGGATGGGCACATACGCTTGGTGATTTCTGTTCCTGATGTCACGCTCTCTATCTGCTCGTTTCTTTTATGCATCTGACGGAGGGGAAATCTGTTAGGGGCTGCACCAGGATTGCCAACTCTGCTAACTTACAACAAGCGGGTAAGAAGCCCTAACCATTTGGCTGTCTATTTGTATTTAAAGGGGGAACCCACCATTTTGTTTTAATAGTGTCACGAAATGTTTTCAAAATATTATGCAGCTTTCTTTCTTTTTTTTTTTTAACATAACAATGTTTTCAGGCAGTTGCATATTATTCCTTTGTATATGTTCTTGCTATGTTAGCCCAGTCTACTAGACAAACACCCTGACTCCTTGGTACTGCCTGTGGCATAGAATAGAATGGTTTGGTCCAAAAAACACATCCCAAGAATCCCCTATGGACGTACCGGTACGTCCTGCCCTTCTTGCAGCAACAGGAACACATCCCTGCGGCTACACGGGAGACCAGGCTGTCATTTGACAGCCTGGACTCCCCCCTTACAGCAGAAGCCGGCATTGCTGGCTTTCTGCTGCCCGATCTCTTGTAACAGCTTCCGCCACGAACGCTGGAATACTGTTACATTTTTAAATGCGCGATTGGTCATTCCCTTCCTGGTCACGTCACTGCTGACATCACCCGGAAGGTCATCGGAGAACTGTCAGATATTTTATGATAGAAAACATGTATTTTATATATTCTGTATTTTACATGAGCACAAAATGGAGTCAGAGCCATTTTATTTTACTTACTCATATAATGATTATTTCTTTCTATCTTTGTTCCCTCTATAATTGAGAACAAAGAAGTATTCATGTATATAAATGTTTCAGTATATATGTTCCAATTAACGTTATCTTCCATGAGAAAGTTAAGGAGTAGACACTACATATCCTTAGGAATGTAAATTGGAATGGGGGATAAGTCGTAAGACCACCAAAACCTAATTTACTACCTAGGAGGCAACGTCTGGAGATATGGGTGACTACAAAGACCTGATTTACTATCTAGGAGGTAACATCTAAAGATAAGGTGACCAAGGATAAATTCCTAACACATATGTAATGGTCTTAAGTTATTTCTTAGACCAGAGCGTCTCTCGCAGGTAAATTAAGAAATTACAATGATGTAAATACGAGTAAAAGTCCTAATTATAATGGGTAAAACCCACCATTATGATTGGAGAATTCCAATCAAGAGGTGGAGGCTATGATAATAAGCCCTGTCTTTAAAAGCTTAGGTTTTTAATAATTAAGGGTCGGACCTTAAAAAAAGAAAAGGTACCCTGAAACAGACAGACCCTGACGGACTCATTTAAAATTACCCCAGAGAATTGGAATCTCAAGATCCTGGCACCATAATCTTACTCTTAGAATTACTTTGAGTCCCAACCTATATAACTTTTTTTTTTGTTAATTCTCCGTTTATTGAAGAACAGCATGACAGTACACAACGACACAGCAACAGTAAGGCACTTGGAAGGTAGGCACTGAGCACCACACTAAGAGCGACAAGCGCCCGCACCGATACAATCCGAGAGGGTATCACAACAAAGTGCCCGACAATAGATGGATACAGTTACATACAAAAGCAGTTAGAGTTGTGTAACAGATATGTGACAACAATACTAGCACACGGAGCAAGATACAAACACAGTACCCAGAGGGAGCAACGAGCTCCGGAATATAGCACTATATTATAATATCGAGACAGCAGTAGAATCGAGTCCGAAGACCCAGGTATAACGGGTACGCACGAGTACAAAGTAAACCAAACCAAAACAAAACAAAGACCTATGTGGCGGCAGATAAAAGGAAATAATAAAAAGAGAAAAAAAATAAATAAATAAAAATATAACAAATCAAGTCCGAGACCCGGTGTGGAGAGGTAAAAAGTGTAGAGAATCATATCAGAGAGAGATCCGAGCGACCATCCAGGGAGGATACGAATGAACGCCAATAGAACCACTTAAGCTCTACCGTATGGTCCTGGCCCCTGGCGGCGCTCGAAATGACTTCCATTTGGTAGATAAATTCCACCCGGCGAAACCAGGCAGATACAGAGGGAGGGACGACGGACTTCCAGGAGCGGGGAAGAGTAGTAAGCGCGGCATTTATCAAATGGAACTTGATTGAGCCCTTATAAGCCTGATACGGGACTGAGTTATAATGAAGGAGTACAGCGGCCGGAGAAGCCGTAAACGTAGGGTCCGACACCTCCCGAATAACCTCGGCAACCTTGTCCCAGAAGGGCCTAATAGCAGGACAGGTCCACCAGATGTGGAAGAGGGAACCCGGGTGGGAATTACAGCGCCAGCACTTCGGGGGGACCTGAGGCAGAAACCTATGTAAATCAAGGGGCACCTTATACCACCGGGTAACAATTTTGAAGAGGGTTTCCTGCACCCTACTGGACACGGTCCCTTTGTGAACAATCATGAGTATCCTCTCCCAATCCTCCAGTGAGAAAGAAAGGCCCAAGTCATTTTCCCAGAGGCTAAAATAATAGGGCTTAGTAATAACCGCCGGGGAAAGTAAAATAGCGTATAGGGCAGAGAGCAGGTGCGGAGGTTCCTGCGCCTCAAGGCATATGTGTTCAAAAACAGTGGGCGTGCGAGAGCTCCCGCCCAGTGCCCCGGTGGAGGAGAGGAAATGCCTGAGCTGGTGGTACAGAAAAAGGGTCAGGAAAGAATTAGTCGCCTTCCCAGTCAACTCAGACAGGGGCTTAAGAGTAGGGCCCCGCGTCACATGGCTGACACGTAGAGTGGAAACACCGGCAGGCAGAAGAGGCGCTAGGCGAGCCTCATCACGGCCCGGGGCAAAATCCGGGTGGCCCGAGATGGGAAACAGGGGTGAGGGAACGGACACCAAACCTCCCATTCGCACGGCCTGCCCAAAGGCTCTCAGGGTGGGGCCTATCAAGGGGTGTGAAGCATGAGAGATGCAGCGTTGAGGATTAGCAATCCAAGGGAGAGCGGCAATAGGGCAAGATAACGCAGCAGCCTCCACAGACACCCAAAGGCGACGCGCTCCAACGGACCACTCGACCACCCGACGAAGATGGGCAGCCCTCCAATAGAGTTCCAGGTTAGGAAGGCCCATCCCCCCCAACGTCTTAGGTCTCGTCAGGTAAGAGAAGGAGAGTCTAGGTGGCTTGCCCCTCCAAATGTAGCGGAGAAAGGCTCCATGACATTTCCGAAAATACGACCGAGGAAGAAAAATAGGCAGCGTCTGGAACAGATACAAAAAACGGGGAAGAACGTTCATCTTGAGAACGCTGACCCTCCCAAACCAGGACACGTGAGGGAAGGCCCATTTGTGGAGATCAGAAAGGAGAGAACTTAAAAGGGGATCAAAGTTGAGGGACCGGATCCGGGACAGATCCGCGGGAAGGAGAACCCCCAGGTACTTAATACAATCATCCTTCCAACGGAAAGGCATAGTGGTGCGGATGCGATGGGACAACTCCGGCGCCAGGCGAAACCCCATCACCTCCGATTTGGAGAGGTTAATCTTATAGTTAGAGATAAAGCAGAAGCGGTCGAGAACCGACAGCAATGCAGGGAGGGATCGACCCGGGTCAGAGAGCGTCACTAGGATGTCATCGGCAAACAGGGAGATCACGTGGGAGCGGCCAGACACAGCAACCCCCACGATATCCGGATGGGCGCGGACAGCTGCCGCGAGGGGCTCAACCACCAAGAGAAACAAAAGGGGGGAGAGGGGACAGCCCTGTCTCGTACCGTTGGAGAGAGCGACCTGATCAGACTGTATGCCATTTACCGTAATCCGAGCTACCGGGGAGGAGTAGAGAGCGCGTATACACGTTAGGAACCTAAGGCCCAGGCCAATGCCCTCCAAAACTCGAAACAGATAGGGCCAGGAGACCCTATCAAACGCCTTTTCGGCGTCCATCGAGGCTAAGACTAGGGGGGTACCAAAGTTATGTGCATGGGACAGCAAATCAAGGACCTTGATCGTATTGTCTCGCGCCTCCCTCCCCGGCACGAACCCCACCTGATCCGGGTGAATCAGGCCAGGTAGAAGGGGGCAGAGGCGGTTGGCAAGGACCTTGGCGAACAGCTTGACATCAATATTGATCAGCGAGATTGGCCGGTAACTGCTACAGAGGTCCAAATTTTTATCGGGCTTCGGAAGCACAACAATGCTGGCATCGAGCGCCCGAGGATCAAAGGGCTCACCACTGGCAATCGCGTTGAAGTGGGTCACCAAATGGGGGCCCAGGAGCGGGAGGAACTTTTTATAGTAAACGGCCGTAAAACCGTCCGGGCCTGGGCTCTTGCCCGGAGGGGAATTTTTGACAGCAAATTCAACCTCTGACAAAGTGATCGGAGCCTCTAAAGCCGTGCTATCCTCCGCAGTAACAACCCGGTTAAGGTGTGCGCCCAAAAATTCGGAGGTAGCGGTTTGGATATCTAAGCCAGGGCGGAATTCAGGGGGAAGGTTATAAAGGGAGGAGTAGTATTGCTGGAAACACTCGGCAATTTTATGAGAGTGGAAATGCAGCTTGTTATGCCGATCTCGGATCCTAGTTAAATAAGTTTGAGCCCTCTTCGCCCTCAAAGCCCTCGCCAACAACTTGCCCGGTTTGTCCCCGAACTCATAGAAAAGATGTCGCGTCAGCAAAAAGTTACGTTTGATCCGGGTATCTAGCAGAGTCGCCAGCCGAGCGCGGAGGGTGGTAAGCTGAAGCTGGAGCGACGGAAGGAGAGTAGCCTTGTGCCGCAGTTCCAGGGCCTCAATCTGTGTGACCAGAGACAGGACAGCATCCGAATGCTGCCGTTTAGCCGCAGCCCCCATACCAATCAGGCACCCCCTCACAACCGCCTTATGGGCCTCCCATACGACCGGGGTGGGAACGTCCGGGGTGGTATTCTCGGTGAAGTAGTTAGTGATATGAGACGACAGAGCCGACAAATTGCCGGGATCGTCCAACAACGACTCATTAAGCCTCCAACTCCACCGGGGCCTGGGAAGAGCAATCAGGGAAAGCCTAATAAACACCGGGGCATGATCGCTAATAGTAGAAGGGCCGATCACAGCAGAGCGCAGGAAGGAGAGATGGAAATGGGAAATGAAAAAGGTATCAATCCTGGAGTAGGTGGCATGGGGAGCAGAATAGTGTGTATAATCCCTCTCCTCAGGGTGCAGGGTACGCCAAGCATCAACAAGTTGGTTAAATTTAAGGTGCTTGAGAACCTTGCGAATATTAGAGTACGGGATGTGCGACCTACCAGAGGAAGTATCCAGAAGAGGGTCAAAAACCATGTTAAAGTCCCCACCCAGGACAGTGACCCCCTCCTGGAAGTCCGCCAGTTTATTAAGTATTGCAATAATGGAGCGGCCCTGAGATTTATTGGGGGCATACAGATTTGCCAAGGTGACCTTCTGGGAACCCACATAGCCCTTGACAAACACACAGCGCCCCTCGTCATCCGTCCATTCGTCTAGAAGTTGGAAGCGGGCCACTTTATGTATAAGGAGAGCTACACCTTTCGTTTTCGAGGAAGGGGAGCTGGAGAAAAAGGCATGAGAAAAGGACCGATCGTAGAGCCGGTGCTCAGAGCCCCGCTTAAAATGGGTCTCCTGAATAAAGGCAATGTGGGACGTAGAAGCACGGAGAAAGGAGCAAAGCTTAGAGCGCTGCTCCGGTTTATTTAAGCCCCTTATATTAAGCGTCACACAATTTAGGTGGTTAGAGGACATAGTCGGAGCAGGCATAGGACAAAAGTAGGGTAATGAGCCACCACAGGTCAAATAAACCAAAAATAACAAACAATAAAATACAACAACAAAAATAACATGTGTATGAGGTGCGAAGTGTGAAGAGGAAGTAGGTCTTGGAAGCACCTACCATTACGACACGAGTGTCGACGACTAATGAGCGGAGGGATTACAGAGAGTCCCGAAATCACTGTCCACAGGAGGACAGGAGAGCTCGGGGGGGGGGGAAGGCCCACCAAAGCGGAGAAGAAGGAAAAGCAAACAGAGAAAGGGAGAAGACAGGGGGAGTAGGAGAGAGCGAGAAAGGAGGAGGAAAGAACCTCCGCTACCGCCCCACCGTCCGAAAGGGCAGAAAATATGGGGGGAAACCCACGCCAAACACAGGGGATCAGGGAGCGGGGAAAGCAATCCCTCGCAACCCCGCAGGAGAGGTGCGTAAGGCGCCGTACGGGGAAGAGGAGACACACACACGGAGAGAAAAAAGGGCATTCAGGGCAAGAGCAATAAAAATGAGCGAAAGGAGAGGGGAACACGGGGGAGAGACAGACCGGGGAAACAGCACAGAGACAGAATAAGTGGGGGGACCCCCAAAATAAGGGGGCACCGCAAGCCTGCCGCCAAGGACAGGCGAACAAGGCTGTCAGTATGACGGATCCATAAACGTGTCACATGTAACAAAAGCGACAACTAACGCCCAGTATAGGCGATATGCAGCGGGGGAACCGCTAATAGCACGAGTAAATGTGTGGTAAATGTGTGGTGTGGTGCAAAACTTAAAACGAACGCCGAAAAACCGAAACGGATCGAAAAACAGCGGAAAAACATAAAAAAAGGGCCGATAAACAAAATACCCGAACGAGTGCGAAAGTCCAGACCGTGAAGATACGATGACACCCGGAGGATTGCAAAGTTCAGCGGGAAAAGGGCAGAAACACTCACGCCCCGAAGAGTCCCACAGTGAGGGCAAAGCCATCAGGGCATCACGAAGAAAACAGGCTCAGCCGGTATCCTCCGGAGTCGCAGGGTTGCGGCGGGACCTCTTCCGGCGGTTGGAGTGCACAGTCCAGGAGGCAGCCGGGTCCGACAAAGGTGGCAAAGACGTGGGAACCTCATCCCAATCGGGAACCTCCACCACTGGAAGACGCAGATCCTCCAAGAAGAATTTCAGCTCACCCGGGTGACGCAAGGTAAAAGTAGCACCATTCCGTCTGGCGATCAGCATAAACGGAAAGCCCCACTGGTAGGGCACACCAGCCTCTCGAAGCGCCGCTGTGAGCGGCCGCAATGCTCTACGCTTTTGGAGAGTGAGCGGTGAAAGATCCTGGTAGATGGAAAGCTTTTCCCGGTCATATTCCACAGCGCCGGCGGTACGACAAGCCTTCAACACCGCCTCCTTGACCGAGTATTCATGAAAACAGCATACCACGTCCCGTGGGGGAGAAGATGGAGAACCCCTCGGCCGCAGGGCACGGTGAGCCCTATCAAACTGGATCGGTGCATCCTCCGGCAAGCCGAGAAGAGTGTTGAACACCTGCTGCAGCACCATGCGAATTTGCTCAGGAGGGACCGACTCAGGTAAGCCCCGGATACGGAGATTGTTTCGCCTCCCCCGGTTGTCAAGGTCCTCTAGCTGTCGCCGGAGCTGGTGGATGGTGTCTGTGTGTGCATGGAGAGTGGTAGAGTGTGAGTCAATCCGGTCACAAGTGGTCGCGTAGGACTCCTCCAGTGAAAGCACGCGGTCACCCAGTTGCTTCAGGTCATGTTTAATGACCACGAGGTCGGCCCGCACGCCCCGCAGGGCCTGGTCCAGCGAGGAATCAATCACGGCCACTAAGTCCGCTTTCGTGGGAAGCGCCTTCAGAGCCTCTCGCCAGGAGGATCCAGCCGCCAGCGGAGGGCTGGATTCACGATCGCGAGAGCCCTCTTCCGAGCACTCACTCTGCTGGCTGGCGGGAGACGGCGCCATCTTGGGCTCCGAGTCCCTGGAGTCTTGGTCGGGCGGACCCTGGAAATAAGACCGCACGGAGGGATTAGACGGTCTGTCTCGCGTCCCCGAAGATCGTGGGGTGCTCCCCACACGAGTAGTTTTCCCCATCGGAAGGGAAAGGCGCAGAATGAAGCGGAAAAGTCGGACGGTGAGCGGAGCTAGAGGCTTAAGCGGCCATCTTCTTCGAGCGCTAACTCCGCCCCCAACCTATATAACTTTTAGAAAGTATATTTCTTTCCACTTAATTTCTTGCCACTGAACCTGGATTAACTTCTACAAGGACCAGTAGGACAACAGCAACAAGTGGTGGTAAATATAATTGTTTTATTATGCTGAATAGAGATAAATTTTGTCTTCTTCATATAGAATTCCCTGTTTCTGGGAAATAAATAATATATTGCATTATTGTATATGACGGCTTGTGAGACTGCAGCTTATAACCCGTGATAATGACAATAATGAAAAGGTATTTTTACCTGTAGATGAAGTTTGACATTATTTGCATCTATTAGGAATTTCACTAAATACATTATTAAATTATTTTAATCTGTCATATTAGTTGAACTAATATAATAGAGTTAGTGATCTTTTATTACCGCCCTGATTATCATTTTTGGTTGCTGAGTGGGATGGAAATTAATTGTGTGTGTTAGACTCATAAAGTAGTAATTCATATTGATAATATCGATAATATATTGTAATTGGAACTGATTCAATTTGACATGTTTTAAGAATTTCGTGTTTTATATCATGCACTGTGTGACTCCTATAGATATTTTATAAATTGTGATTACAATAAATAATATTTTCTTGATTGACTATCGTGGTGATATATATCTAATTTGAATTATAATTTTCGGCGATCTGAAAGGATTTAGGATCGGAGATAAAATATAGGGTATCTCCTTAAATTAACATTGTGGATGTGGTTCTACAATCTTTGGTAGCGTCGTTATTTTGCGTGTGTGATAAAATATTGGTTTTACCTATTTTGTCTCATTAATATCCCTAACAGAACAGAGTATAAAAAAATACAAAAAATAACATAAAAAAATAGAAAAAAAAATATCAAAAAGATAATAAAAAAGAAAAAAACCCTTAGATCCCATCGCCCTAACACAACATCTAAAAAGTATAACCCTCCTGCCCCCGTTCACAAACCCGTTAAGCCATAAGCATAAAAATACTACGAATAATGTACACCTTATAGTATGTTCCCTATAAATGTTGGGAAAGTATAGAAAATCTATATGAATTAGGTATTTCTGAAATCAGGACACCTGAATTGATAAACATGGAGGGGATTTTCCATCACTTTACCTAATTTTGTGAGGATTCAGAGGGAAAATATATAAAAAATTTAGTTTTCTTTTCAAATTTTCGCTAGTTTTTACTAAATTTCTCATCCTAAATTTTCAGCTAATCATCTAACTATGGTATCAAAAGAAAGCTCTATGTCACCTTGAAAAAAACAATATATAGTTTACATGGGTACACTATTCACAGGAAAGGAGAATAATCGCTGAACCGATATACCGCAAAAATGGCAAAATTGCTCCGGGACTTGAGGTACCATGGGACCGACTGTAACGGTATAATGTCCCACCCAGCCTCATCAAACAGAATGCATATTAAAATACTTGATTATTGTAGTATATATAATTTAAAAAAATAAAAAAAGCAAAACCCTTAGGACGAAGCAACAATTCTTGCTCAGTAGAATCAAAGAACCCCTGTTGAAAATAATGGGAGCAGTTTCTACACATGCATACAGACCCCATACCTGCAACTTTCAACGAGCCAGCTCTGGAGCTGACTGGTCATGAATAACTCACATTCAGAAAATGTGTTTGACCAAACACATCTCCTGCTTGGAAAATAGTAGAAAGTGAGCTAAAGGGGAAAGTGTATATAAAATATAAGTGTATATAAAATGATAAGATAAAATATGCATTAATCTACATATAATGGCTGGAATGTCTCTATTAAAATAAAAATATTGAGATGTCTTAACACAGCAAATCAGGATTCTTGGAAAACCCATCCTAGCAGGCAGCAATTAGCAAGAAGTCCCATGTAGAAAAGCTATGCAACCGCAGAACAGTAAGAACAGTTAGTAAGTGTAATTAAATCAATTAAGCAATCAGAGTGTTTATGCAGCACTGCAGAGAGTGATCTAGAAGGTAGATGCAACTCCCGCTGTCATTGCTGATTCTTTAATTGGCTTTTTTTTTTTTTACTTTTCTGCTGCATTGACTGAAATAAGACATTACATATAATTAGTATTTACTATGAGTGCTTTTGATATATGCGCTGCTATTATTATTGGGTTTTTTTTTTGTTTTTTTTAAATTAAAGCTAGTTTCCTTAGCCTTTTAATGTGCAATGAATGAGTTAAGGGGAATAAGTGGGCATTGGATATCTTAACACCCGTAGTATAATAATGTGTCTCGGGTATTACAGTACACTGACTGGATCTGGAAACACAATACTTACATACTGTCATCAGTCCATAAAGTAATGCATTATTACATATAAAACTATTCATACAATCAGATTATAATGAAATGTTTAAGGTAATTGAAGAGCCATGTGGGAACACAGGAATTAATACATTTAATAACATATACATTAAGTACTTTAAGAGGATCGATGGGCACTCAATTTCTACTTTGTACATTTCAGATTAATTAAGCTATACAATGCTGTTTATAAAATAACCAATAACTACATGCATGGGAATTGCACCTTATGCGTATAACATTGGAGTAGTCATCTCAACTCAGGCGTTCCATGAGTATTCATCCCCTTTGTGACCGATAAATGGTTCAAGCAGACATTTTAATGGTGGTGTGGGGAAAAAAGACATCTCAGCATAAGAAAGTAATTAGTTACTCAGATTTATGACAATTATGTTAAAAGCTATGTAGGTGACAGTTCCGCTTTAAGTCAAGCTAATTTCTCATTAACGTCAATTGCAACTCAATACAAACTACAATAATCTAATTACAAGCCCAGCTGATGTAGGTCATTGCGATTGCAGCTCAAGTGGGAGATGAGAAGACTGTTTGTGTGTATATCTTTGATTAAATAAAAGAAAGAAAAAAAAAATATATATATATATATATATATTCAGCAAACAATGTCTGTCTCCTTCCTATAATTGCAGCACATAACAAAAAGGAAGGAAGGAAAAAGGAAGGATGCAAGCATGAATAATATTGGAAGGCAGTGATGGAGGACATCAAAGTTTAAGATGCTTTATGAGGCAGAGTAGAGAACTTAGATGATACTGAAACAAGATAGCGAATGTTACTACATGTGGAGTCTAGAAAAGCTGGCCAAGATCTCTCTGAAAGTGTTCGGTCCTCTTGTACAGGCAGAGGCGTATCCACCGAAAAAAGCGCCTATGGCAAGCACTGAAATTGCGCCCCTGTCCAAATATCTAAAACCCATTTATTAGCCCCTGCTGCCCATATATATATAAATATTAGTCCCTGCTGCCGATATATATATAAATATATATATAAATATATATAAATATTAGACCCTGCTGCCGATAGCAGGTATAGATCAACACACAAACCCAGATCAATTGAAATTCACTTGTGATCTCAGCACTGAAGGTATATATCAAATCAACAGAATCAGACATACAAATCCTGTATTTGCAGGTATACAATAATAATATATTGAAACGTAGCATCGCAGGTATAGATCAAATAAATACATGGAAACAGCATTGCAGGTATTAATTAACTGAATAAGACATATTAACCCTGTATTTGCAGGTATACATAAATATATGGATCTACAGAATAACACAAAAACTCAGCTTTGCAGGTATAGATCAATTGGAATTCACATGAAAAGACGGCATTAAAAGGTATATTTAAAACCCCCTAAATTACAGACATAGATCACAGGTTGCACACCCCAAAGCCAGCCCTGGCGTCCACACTGCCCACATAGAACCTGACCAGCACCCAAATTACACACACATAAGATTTGCCATCTTTGTCCCCAAATAGCCCAGCACAAGTCAACTTTGTCCCCAAACAGTCCAGCCTGTGCCATCTTTGTCCCATATACACCCTGCCTGTGCCATCTTGGTGCCCAAGGCTCAAACCTCCTGCTAGTGCCATCTTTGCCCTTCCACAATTATACATCTATGATACACACAAACACTTTTACAGTCACTAACTAATTCACACTTCATTCAGACAACTCATCCACACATTAACTCATGCTCTCCCTTATTCAGACAATTCATTCACACATTAACTCATGCTCTCCCTCATTCAGACAATTCATCCACACATTAACTCATGCTCTCTCTCATTCAGACAATTCATCCACACATTAACTCATGCTCTCCCTCATTCAAACAATACATTAACATATTAACTCATGCTCTCCCTCATTCACTCAATGCATGCACACATTAATCCATTCTTTACTTATATCACTTTCTAACCCCTCTCCTTCCATTATCACTCTCTAACCCCTCTCCTTCCCTTATCACTCCCTAACCCCTCTTCCTCTCTTATCACTCCCTAACCCCTCTCCCTTCCTTATCACTCCCTAACCACTCTCCCTCCCTTATCCATCCCTAACCCCTCTCCCCCTTTGTAGTTCTCACTTTGAGGTCCAGCGATGGGAGCACGAGGCTTCTGCCTTCTTGCACTGCTGCAGTGCCCGCTGCTTCACTGCTGAGCGCCTTAATATGACATCATATTTCGGCGCTCAGCACTGAAGCAGCAGGCACCAGCGAGCGGCTTTTAAACGCTGTTAAAAAAAAGACAGCGTTTAAAAGCCGCTCTCTGGTGCCGGCACCGGGACGGAGGCAGAGGCCTCGTGCAGGAGAATGAGGTGCGCCGAGCGGTTGCTAGGCGCCCCTCTCTCTCCAACGCATCAAAAAAAAAAAAAAAAGATGGTGTTTGAAAGCCGCTCACTGGCGCCCCTTTCAAATGGCGCCTATGGCAGGAGCCATAGGTGCCATACCCTAGATACGCCTCTGTGTACAGGTTCCTTCTGAAGGAGGACATCACTTTGCTATATCATGTTGCCAGTGTTCCTTTCAACTGTAGGTCACACGCAATACTCAATGAAATGGAGAACTACTAGAAGTTCCCCCGAATCTTCTTTTACAAATTAGCATGTTTCATAGCAAAAAGCCCAGCTGCCATAGGGTACCGTTGGTATTCTGCACAGTGCTATCTAAGACAAGCGGTCACAGTCCAAAATAAGTGGGCTTAGATATACCGTATTTGCTCGATTATAAGACGAGGTTTTTTTCAGAGCAAATGCTCAAATAGGTCTGACTATGAGACCAAGATCCAGATCCCCCGCAGCTCTGCAGGGAAACCTGGATCCATCTGTATTATGACCCCCATTTAACACCCCCCACCCTATAACTTACCAGTGCGTCTGACTTCCTGGTGTGTAGTCAGGGCAGCATGTAGACGTCTACGTGATACGCGTAGGCAACTTCCGCTGCAGCCGGAAGGAGGTGCCGTTAGCAGCGGGGGTTGTCTGCGGTAAGTTTGGGGGGGGTTAAATGGGGGGCATAAGGCATTTCTGTAGGCAGAGTGCTCTATGAAATGCCTTTTAACCCCCTTAATGCCACCCTGCCTCCAGAAATGCCTTTTAACAATCTCTACACGCCACTCTGCCTCCTGAAATGCCTTATATCTCCCTATATGCCACTCTGCCCCATAATATGCCTTTTAACCCCCTAAATGCTAGAGTGGCATATAGGGGTATAAGGCAATTCTGGAGGCAGAGTGGCACATAGGGGGTCAAAAGGCATATCATGGGGCACAGTGGCATATATAGGGTTAAAAGGCATATCATGGGGCACAGTGGCATTTAGAGGGTTAAAAGGCATATCATGGGGCACAGTGGCATATAGGGGGTATAAGGCATTTCTGGGGCAGAGTGGCAAGCCTGGGGGCAGATGTACATAACTGGGGGGGCAGGTTGGCAAATAAAAGGAAATAAAAACAAAAATATATATTTTTCTCAATCATAGCTTTTATTAAAAAAATTGTTTACATACAGTACAAATACAGTACTTTTGCAGTGTTTTTTCCTCAGTTTCTTCAGAGATCGCCCTTGTTTTCATTGATTCGTACAAACGAACAAAACAGCTGAAGTTCCAAGCATTAAGATCAGCACAAAAACTGATGAGCTTCATGGTATGGGCTTCCATGGCTGATCAGCTGCATACAAGCCTCACATCACCAAGTACAATGCCAAGCATTAGATCGAGTGGTATAAAGCACGCCACCACCTGACTCTGGATCAGTGGGAACGTGTTCTGTGGAGTGACGAATTACACTTCTCTGTTTGGCAGTCTCATGGGTGAGTCTGGGTTTGGCAGATGTCAGGAGAATGTCTGACTGTAAAGTTTGGTGGAGGAGGGATAATGGTATGGGACTGTTTTTCCAGGGGTTTGGCCCCTTACTTCCAGTGAAGCGAAATCTTATGCTTCAGCATACCAAGAAATTTTGGACAATGCTGTGCTTCCAAATTTGTAGGAACAGTTTAGGAAGGACCTTTTCTATTCCAGCATCACTGCGCCCCCGTGCATGAAGCAAGGTCCATTAAGACATAGTTGGATAAGGTTGGTGTGGAAGAAATTGACTGCCTCCCACAGAGCCCTAGCCTCAACCTCATTAAATACCTTTGGGATGAACTGGAACAGAGATTGTGAGCCAGGCCTTTTCATTCAACATCAGTACCTGACCTCACAAATGCTCTACTGGGCATACATTCCCAGAGAAACACTACAAAATCTTGTGGAAAGCCTTTCCAGAAGAGTGAAAGCTGTTATAGCTGCAAAAGGAGGGGACCAACTACATATTAATATCTCTGTATTTAGAATTCCATGTCATAAAAGTCCTTGTTGGTGTAATGGTCTGGTGTCTCAATTCTTTTGCCCATAAAGTGCATATCTCTATACAATGTATAAATTGCTAAAGAAGGTAATACGATCACCCCTAGTTTTATCTAGAGGGGTAAAAAACCTAGGTATATTAAGGCCACTTTTTCTTCATTTCTCTTCCGTTCTCTACAAGATAAACCTGTCTTAAAGACATAGAAGTTGTGCTTTTGTCTTATTATGGGTTAGAGAGAAACTAAAAGATATTCCTTTTAGGGTTCAAAAGTCATCACTGTAAATGTATCTCCAGGTGTTATCCTATAATATACAGCATACTACATAAATGTTGGATGTGTCCCACCGAAGAATTCCATGTCAAGTGTGTATAAATATATTTTATATAATACAATTTATATATATTATAAGTGTTATAATCAAGTCCATGGTTAGAAATACATAATTGTTAGATGATCACCCCACTCTAATGACATTAATACCATTTATCTTACTAAAATGTATTATAACCTTTGAATGTGTACTTTTATCCTTATTCGTTTTAACCCCTTCGTGACAAAGGCTGATTTTACTTTTTGTACCCTTCGTGACAATGGCCGTTTTAACATTTCTGCGCTGCTCGTGTTTAGCTGTAATTTTCTTCTTTCCCGTTTACTGAACCCACACACATTAGATATTGTTTTTTTCAGGACAAGAAGGGCTTTCTTTAGATGACATTGTTTTGATTGTATCGTATTATTTACTATTAAAAAAAGTATAAAATATGGTGAAAAATTTAGAAAAAAATGACTGTTTCTAACTTTTAGTTGAAAAATCTTTTACTCATCTATAAAAGGTAATAAAAAAACCTGCTAAATAGATTCTACTATTTGTCCTGAGTTTAGAAATACCCAATGTTTTTATGTTTTTTTGCTTTTTTCTGCACGTTATGGAGCAATAAGTACAGGTACCGTTTTGCTATTTCAAAGCCATTTTTTCCAAATCTGGTAATTCTTCCCCCATGTGCCATTTCGGGTATCTTTGAAGCCGGCCAATGCAATTTACCCCATCAAGTCATATATTTTTGAAAACTAGACAGCCCAGGGTATTCCAAATGCTGGTATTTTAACCCTTTCCAAGCACTTATTCTACCATCAGCCTTTGTCAAACTTTATGGTAGTAATTTTTTTGCATTTGTTTTTTCACACACATTTTACTTTAGGTATAAATAAACAGGTTCTGGTATATGTCACTATCAAAAAACACCCCAATATGTGTTTAGCAACATCTCCTGAGTACAGCGATACCTCACATGAATGATTTTGCCTGGCTGTTTGGGGGCAAAAGGGCCACATTTGGGGCATGCACATTTTTCAATGTTGCACGTTGGCATTTGGGGATCCACTGCCCATGCCCTATTTGGTACATCTTTGAGCAGGGCCATTTCAGTGTGCCCAATAAAGCTATATATTTTTGAAAACTAGACACCCCAGGGTATTTCAAATGCTAGTATTTTAACTCTTTCCATGCACCATATCTACCACCAGTCTTTGTCAAACTTTGTGATAGTCATTTTTTTCCATTTGTTTTGTCACACACATTTTACTTCAGGTATGAATTAAAAAGTTCTCGTATATGTCACTATCACAAAACACCCCAATATGTGTTCAGCAACATCTCCTGAGCGCAGTGATACCCCACATGAATGATTTTGCCTGGCTGTTCGGGGGCAAAAGAGCCACATTTGGGGCATGCACATTTTTCAATGTTGAACTTTGGCATTTGGGGATCCACTGCCCGTGCCCTATTTGGTACATCTTTGAGCCGGGCCATTTCAGTATGCCCAACAAAACCATATATTTTTGAAAACTAGACACCCCAGGGTATTTTAAATGCTGGTATTTTAACTCTTTGCATGCACACATTTTACCACCAGCATTTTTTTAAAGTTTGCAGTAGTATTTTTGTGTGTGTATTTTTCCCACACACACCTACTTTATGTATGAATTTACAGCTCCTGGTATATGCCGCTGTCACACGACACCCCAATATGTGTTCAGCAACATCTCCTGAGTACAGTGATACCCCACATGCATGGGTTTGTCATTTTTGGGGGGAACTAAAAGGCCACATTTGGTACGTGTGCATTTTTCTAATTGGAAATTAGATGTGTGGCCATCCTTCCCCCCGTGTTAATTGGGACCTTGTTGAACCCGGCCAATTCAATTTACCCCATCAAATCATACATTTTTTAAAAGTAGACACCCCATGGGCATTTAATATGCCAGTATTTTAACTCTTTCCATGCGAGAATTGTTTTAAGCTAATATGCTAATTTTAGGACTTGCTCACAAAAATATATTTTTTATATATATATATTTTTTTTTTCCTTTTTTTTTTTTTTTTTAACATTTTTTTTCAACTTGAAAGTTCCCCTGATAGTGACATCAGTGGGAAATTATTTTTACATTTTACTGTTTTTTTACTATTTTTTTTCTAATTATTATTAATTTAATTTTATTTTTAATTTATTTTTTCTAATCACACTGTGATTAGAAAGCTGAGCTCCATTGACTTGCATGGTTGAATGCAGTACCTATATTCAACCTGCAAGTGGAGCCAGAGTTCTCTAGAGGGTCTGGAGACTGTCTAGCGAACTCTTTAGACTTTATTGTTTCTTTATTGAATTTTCCCGGACCGCCGCCATCTTGCAGATGGCGAAGATCACCGGCAGCTGCGGCTGTGACCGCTCTCCGGAGCGGTCACAGCCCATCCAAAGGTAAGTGTTTGGTGTCGCTGGATGCCTCCTGATCGAGGCATTCCAGCGACACCATTTAAGTTTAGGAGGCGATCGTTGATCGCCTCCTAAACGCTTTTAAAACGGGCGTCCGCCGCCATACAAAGTATGGCGGATGTTGACGCCCCGGGGAGGGGCCAGAGATGGCCCCTTTGTGCCGATAATGGCGTTGCTGAATGCCTCGAGGTCGAGGCATTACAGCAACGCCGTTTCGGTGCAGAAAGCGAAAATAGATCGCTTTCTGCACCCGTTTAATGACGTGCCGGTCCTGGCACGTCATTTGTCGTTATCGACATGAATTTCCGTGACGTGCCCGGACCGGCAATTGTCATCAAGGGGTTAAAAAAGGGTTTGTTTTTTTTATGAGCAGGGTTAGAGGATTATGATTCTGTATTAAAAAAAACCAACAAATTAGTAATTTAATGCAAAAAAATGAACAGATGGGGAAGTTTGTTTGGGAATAAGGCAATATGATATTTTGAAAATATTTAGCTACTTTTCCTTATTAAAGCGGGTCCATCTGTTTAATCAAATCTAGCGATCTCTTTGTAATTTACACAAACTAAAATTATTTCAAGCGCTTTCCTACTAGAATATTTGACATTTCGTTCTCAAGCACCATATTTAATCTCTTATATATTTTCTAAATTCCACAAAACATACTATATTCTACATATTAATATAAACCTTTTTTCTTAGCCTTAATACATTTTAACTCTACTCTGCAAACTAATTAATGCAGAACAAAAAAAAAAAGAAAGTGTTTCATATAATAACATCTGTGCAGAGAATTTAAATTGATTTGAAGGCAGTGGGTGGACACGAATAGTGACTTAATTATAAAAGATTTTAAATAATTCAGAGGTGCATTCTTTATAAACAAAAGATGTCATTGTGGTTTTAACAAACAAGCATATTAAGATGAATATATGCTTATGAACAGCTTAACATGCCTTTGTTTAAGCACCGTTACAAATTACGTAACTGCAAATTGCAAAAGTAGCAAATGTTAAAAGATTTGAGAAAAAACAATCACAGCAACAGTGACCAGTCACCTTTTATTGAATTTACGCTTACAAAAAGCTGAATGCATGTTATTTCTATTTGAATGTGTTATCCTCTTTATGGAACATGATAATTTGTTTTGATGACTGCATGACCTATCTCCATACTTGGGAACTTCCCAGAGTAGGCTACTTGGAGCTCTCCCTCTTTTGGAGCAGCGGCTTCATGAAGGGGTAGAGCAAGCCACACATAAGGTCAGGGGCCCCCGACTTCACCAAGCATCTTAGCCAATAATCAGCTTGTCTGTGCCACCTTTGTCCCAAAACAGCTTGTATGTGCCTTCTTTGCCCCCAAACAACTTGTCCATGCACCCAAACACCCTTCCTGTGTCCTCTTTGTCCCCAAAGAGCCTGCCAGTTCCATCTTGGTCCCCAAACAGCTTGTCAATACCCCAAATAGCTCCTCTGTGCCATATTTGCTACCAAAACAGTTTGTCAGTGCCCCAAAACAGCCTGCATGTGACAGCTTTTGCCCCAGTCAGCCTTCTTGTGCCATATTTTGCCCTAACAGCCCGCCTGTGCCCCTAACTACACCAGTTACCTGCTGTTATACTGTCTCAAACTTGCCCTAACAGCGTACCTTTCTCCCCATCTCTTACCTTTCTCATTTTCCTCTCCTTCCACACTAGAGTGGGAGCGTAAGGTCTGTCATTTCAGACCTCTGCTATGGCGCTCCCTGGGTGTGGCATATGATGCCATAACCCAGCACCAATCGCCGGCACATAGTGCTATGGAGCATGAAAGCTAAGGACTAAAGTGACAGAACTTGCTCTCTCTTAATGTTGGGCAGCATAGTGGGAGATTCTTGATCTCCTCAACTGGTCCTGTGCATCAGGCAGCGGGCACTGCCTCATCATCTATTACTTAGACTAGCCCTCATGGCACCTGGGTGAGGTGCGGTGGCCTGCCGAGAAATTTCCCGGAATCCCTGATGCATACCACCACCATTTGCTGTATAGTAGATGTGTACTGGCTTTCGATTAGAGTGCTTTCCTGCCACAGGAAGCCAATCTGTGACTTGAAGCATCAGACCAATGAGGATGCTTTTTGCAGCAGATTCTGGTAAGTCTTTTTTTTTGTTTTCAGGAGGAACAATATTTATATAAGTACTTACAAAGTATTATGCATTCTTTGTTGAAGATCCTGGATTGTGTATAATTATTATTATTATTTAAATTAATTTCAGAGGGCTGCTAGACTCTGTAGCGCTGTTACAAAAAAAATAATAATAATTCTAGCGAACAGATTCTCAGAATATTCTTTCATTAACCTAGTCTTGTTACGCCACAAAGCTATTCTGTCTGCTCCTGCATTAGTGGCATGTTAAAAGAGACTCTGTTTTCTGCGCTCCTATGAACCAGTTTCCATAGTTACCTACTAACAGAAAGTACTAAACTCAAACAGCTGTATATAGCTAGTACTCTGTACAATAGCACATAATGCTAGTGGCCAAGGACACGGCAAGATTATTAATTTTAAAACCTGCACAGCTTTTGGATAAACTAAATTTTGAAACTACATTTAGAAATCATTACTGTTAGAGAACTTTTCTTGAAATGAATTCCAAATACCGTACTGGATGATAGCTGATTGACCATGACCATTTTACGATCTGCTGCCACCGGGATTACTTACTTTATTTAGCTCAATCTTTTTTTTTCTTCCTAACAGGCTGCACCCTTTGAATGCCAAGGATTTTCACTGTCCACCCTCCTGATGTCCAAAGGGTAAGCTTGGATGGACCTCAAAACCATTACCTAAGAGACCTATAGGGTTTGGAACTATTTTAAATTGGATATTGTCATTTTTAATTATAAATCCCCATGAGCAGGAGGAGGTGGTGGTGGTGCGGGCAGGAGGTTATAGTTGTTTTATTACCTGTGGCTAGTAGGATACAACTAAATGACCAGTTTTACTATGTACATTGTAGCTGTTACTGGTCTGGTCCCAGAAGCCTTTTCAAGCCTTGCAAGAAGTCAACCAGTCTAGTGGAGTTGAAGAGAGATTTGTGACTGCACTATTTTTCATGGATAAGTGTATGAAGCCAAAGTCAGCAGTAGAGTATAACCCAAAACTAGCAGAGGGGAACCACAGTCTATTAATTATTAACAGTCTACAAGAAACTAAGAGGATAATGAGACTTAAAATAAAACAGTGACATGATAGAGTGGACATGTCTTAAAAGACCTCAGAGGACAAATTGTGTTTATTTGGCAATGTTTTAGTAACAGACACCTTTACTTCTGACAGCTTTTGTTTCGTGAGTCTTATAGTATATTGAGGTGACAATCCGCCAACTGTTGTATATTTGACATTTATAATATAGCAAACAGGACTATTGCATTGCTTGTCTAAATAAAGAATGCACCCCTACATGAAAGAATTAAAGAGTATTAAAATAGGATAAACTTTATACAGACTACCAGGTCTTGATCAATTAATCTGAGCTCCAAAAGATAATTTTATATACACACAAAGAGTGCAAGACTAGCATGGCCAAGAAAAGACCACTCTTATAAAGCTTGCCAAAACTCTCCATCAGCATTGCAGACTAACCCAGGCAACGAGTGATCAAGAGCTAAAATGCATGAATGAGCCAACAACCCCAAATGTATGGCCTCTGCTGGATCTAGCCATTGATGTGGAGCCAGTATTATTCTAGGCACTATCACCAAGGATGTCCATGTTTGGATTACATTTTCATACTTTAGGAGAGCTCCTGGACATTCCCAAAGGGAGCAAATATATACAAAGACCACAGGACTAACCCAACAGAGAACAGACTTGTAAATGGTTTGCCCTATTGTAAGCTCCGTTTAGAAGAGTCTCAAATTTTAGCTCATGTGCCATTAAAGAGGAAAAACCAGCTAATGGTGACCACCATGCTCACAGATGGATATCAACCATAACTCACTGATAAAGACAGAGGAGGAAAACATATACACCTAGGATTGTTGTTACCCTCATGCAGATGACATTTTACTTGGCTTTTTATTCTGGAATATGTATATATCCTTCTACAATCATTTTGTATATAGTAGTGATTATTAATAACCCAAGTTGCTTAGCCTGTGTCTGACTAGACCAGCAGTCGTCATGTGCTCCATGCAAATAGCTACTTCAAAGTCTGGATGTTTGGCTGCTTGCAGGTAGTTCAGGTTAAGAAAATCAAAGCAATCATCATATGAAGGGGCAGGCTACAAGGCTTATGATTAAGAGCTGTTCAGCAGCGTTTGTGTATCTTACTGCTTCTGCCCTTCACAAATTTTGTCCTTTCTAAGGATTAAATACATTTTCTTGTGGTCTGCACTAATGACGATTGCTTTGATTTTCTCACCTGGACTACCTGCAAGCAGCCAAACTTCCAGAATTCAAATAGCTCTTTTATTCTGGAATGTCCTTGTGAGCAGAAGTAGATTGCTATACTGATGGAGATTTTTTTTCTCTGTAATCACACATCAGTGATCATAACTTTTAGAGACTTTCAAATTAACATGGTCTCACTACAGATAAAGCTATTTAAGTGGTTGTCTGTTCTTGGATCAATGTTAAATTTTTAAAATAAATTTATGAGCACCACCTTGATGACTCAGTCACATCAGAATAATTAAATAACATAAAAAAAAGATAGATCGCTTTCAATGGTGAGAGAATGCATGGCGTAGTCTTACAGCTATCCTGAGCATCAGACAATACGAAGGATTATGTAAAGTCTAAGCCCATACAGCAGAAAAAAATGGACCAAACGGCACCTATCTGGTCAAACAAACCGATAACAAGAGACTCAACTTCCAATTTGGCTAGCAAAGTAGAAAGTGGAGGTGGTGTAATATGTGAAATGCATTTTAAAGATACATTTTATGTGTACAGTCTGAATTGTAATGGCTATTTGTGGAACATTGTATACATGTTACATTAGGAAGACACTTGGCGGAACACAACATACTTGATATATTCAAAAGGAATCCAAGAACATCATCAGCTCAGCAGCACTACTTATAAAGACCTGTAAGTTGCAGCTGCAGATGTCTACTTAGAAAGCCCTGTTATATTATGCTCTTTAATAATATTTTTCTGTGATCATACATAAGATCAACTGTAAATCCTTCCATAATGAAAAAATACATTTACAGACTATATGAAATATTTTTTTTACAAGCAAGAACATACTCAACAGCTTATTTTGGCTGTTTAAAACTGTGGAAAGTCTTGAATATCTCACGCATATCAGAAATTCAACAGTGGATCCTCATGGATAAAAAGGCTAAAAATCTCTGGAGCATAGAGTGGTTGTCATCAATATATTTATGGTCATCTGCAGCCATTGCTCACAGATGGATGATACATTATTAATATCTTCAATCCATGTATGAAGGAACATATTGTATGCAATTTCAAACACTTCTCCAAAGGCACTTAGCTTCAAGTTGCCAAGGAAATGTTTTGTTGCTTTTTTGTATCATTTTCTTCCACGTTACAAAGCTACATTACATTATGACTTACTCGTACAAACTATTTGTGGATTATAGACTCACAGACATCCAACTCAGATTAAAGGAGCACTTCAAACCATACATATCGGAGTGCGTTCATTTTACAGCTTTGTAAAAAATAATTTACACCTTATAGTATGTTCCCTATAAGTACTGGGAAAGTATGGAAATTCTATATGAATCAGGACACCTGAATTGATAGATTTGGAGGAGATTTTCCATCACTTTACCTAATTTTCTGAGATTTTTTTTCTAATTTTCACTAGTGTTTACAAAATTTTTCATCCTAAATATTCAACTAATTATCTTACTTTGCAATCAAAAGAAAGCCCTCTTTCTCCTTGAAAATCATGCTGAGAATCCTGGTTTTTAAAGGGGAAAAGGGAGCCCTAGTACACCTGGTCATGAAATAATTATTTGTCAAAGCAAGGCACTGATATGTTTTTGTAATAGAAACTGGGGGTGATAAAGAAAATAATGGGGGACAACACATTTAAAAAGCAGGTGAACAAAAGACCTATAACAGAGCATTAGTTGCTTAGATCATCACAATGAAGAAACCACTTAACGGGTAACAAAACATGAAACCTTAAAGGTGGGAACCATGGGGGTTGCATTAGTAACAAGACCTTCAGTTGAAGCAGTATGAGAGCTTTACTCATCAGCAAGAATATTAGAAAATGGAAAGTTACAGCATCACCACCATGTTTTTAATGAGAAAACAATCCATCTTTCCGTATTTAAAATCATCTAAGGGTCTGTGATGGTGTGTATAAGCGGTTCCCTGAAGAAAGGGTTAACTGCTTATACACACCATCACAGGTTCCTTTAAAAAAAAAATGTGCAATATTAAAGAATTTTCTTAAAACGTAAATTAAGAATAAGAAATGACGTTTGTGTGTTTCCTATACACCTGAACCCCCCCCCCCAAAAAAAGGAAATTTGTTTAAAAAGCTCTCTTTTAAAATGGATGTTAAATGATCATAAAATGTTGAATTGCTTTGGCAACAAAGAAAATACATTTATTCTATGGACCATTTTTTTTTTCTACAAACATGTGCCTCAAAATGAACCTTGTAATTGTATGCATTTGCCACTTCACCGCCACAGAGACATTCAGGGGCTACCATCAATATGTATCTGTGACTCGCTGAGCTACAACGCAGCCAAGTTACAAATTGGCTAAGTGACGCACTTCTCGTGTATGAAAGCTGCGGGTGCCATTACTGAAGCACCATAATCAAATTCACTTCTTTTTGACATACGTTCTCGGGAAAACTGGAGGGGGGTGGCGGTAACGGGATGTAGAAATGGTAACGGATGCAGAGTCAAGACAAAAATGAGAAAACAATGTGATTTGAAACAATTTCATGTTTATTTGTACCTAGCACATACAATGAAGGGTCGAGGAAATTCAGCAGGAACACATCTGTAAACATCTTTTTCCTTTTTACAAAAACTATTTTTTATATATGAATATGTGTGTATATATACATATATACGTATGGGTATGCATTTAGACATGTACAATACAATATACACATACGTACTATCCAAAATAACTGGAAAAATAGGACTGTGAATGCAGACTTTGTGAAACCCTTTAAAGTGGACCCATGCGATTAAAGAGGCAGCAATACCCGTTTTATTTTTTTTCCGGAGACAAATAGCGTGTGCCACCAATGCCACTTTTTCAATATGTAGTGTTCCACCGAAAAAATCCAATGCTGTTCATTTACTTTCCATCTCTGCACAACAGAACGAAAAGGTATACTGTGCAAGCTCAGGTTAGAAAAGTGAAAATTAAATACCAAATATATCTAACAAAAAAACAAAAATCTTTTGAAAGATTCAATGAAACAGTAACACTTTGTAATGCCTTATTGAGTAGCTTTTAAGCGACGAGTCCACGTTAAAAGGCAATACATTACAGTGTACTTGTCCAGCTTGAAGACATTAAGGCACAATGCTTAAATGACAACAGAAGAGAATTAAACTGTGCTGTTCCACTTGTTGAATTTAAAACCTATTTAACTATAGAATTAGAAAAATAATTCTGAGTACTTACTGAATGCATAAACTAACTCCTTAATCATGTAAAATTACTTTATTGATATTGTATGTCATTATAAGCTGTTGCCATATAAACCGATACAATTTTCTTAAAACTTAGTGTTGTTTTATGTGATGAAATCATCAAAGAATAGAATGGCAGTTCGGTTAAGGATGTGTTGCTTAGCATACTTGAGTGCCATTAATAGTCTAAGTGAAACAGCACCTTAAAATTGAGGACAATAGGGGGGAAAAACCCCTGAAAAGGCACATGTTCTATTTATACTGGATGTAAAAGAACACCATAATCTATAATCCAAGCATTTGTAATTCGCACAGTATTTGGTCCCTTGCTAAATCATCCCAAAAAATAAATTTTAATCTATACATTAAAAACGTAGCAAATAGTAACCTGCTTGTTTAAAACTCTTTATATGACACAATTAGAGTTTTTTGAGCACTTATTATAAAACAAAGAAGTGGCACTGATCAATCGAGGTACACAAGGAGCACAAATCCAGCACGCTAGTTGACAAGATACACATTTTTGGTACCGACAGGTCACATAGTCCCAAACTCCCTAACACCATGTATTTAGCAAACATTTATACGCATTGAAAACAATTCAACTATGGAATCCGTTAAGAAATAATTATCCTTATTTACATATTAGATATTTAAAACCATTAAAGAGAGTCAGAACGGAGAGCAATCGGTTGCCCACCCTCTGAGCCTCAAAACATTAAGGCACCATTGGTACAATCCCTGTTGTCCCAGCATCAGGTACTTGTATTCGATTTGACAAGCTTTATGCAAATTTATTTAGAAAAAAAAAATAAAAAAAAAAAAGCACTTTTTTCATTCTTTAGCCATTCTAAAACCTACTTCAACACACGATCCTCACATCATTAGCAGGGGAACATCCTTTTTTGTATGCTTAAAGCATGTGGCACAGTTTGATATTGCAATAAAATTGTTGTTAAAACAAACTAAAACCAAAAAAGTTGCAGTAACTTCATTATTGCACATGTGCTTTAGTAATAGTGTCCTGATGGGTAATACTACATTATGTTTGGAATGATGCTTCCCTTTATCCCGCAACCATGCCTCCACAAATAATGCTTATTTATATTTTTTTTTAGAGTTATATAGCCTATATATAGCCCATATTTGAACTATCTATATAATCTAAACTCTATTCTTGTGGTAGGCGGGCGCTGCTTTCTATTTTCGACATGCACATCTTGAGTCTCAGATCAGATAGTAGGCTATGCCAGAATTTAAAGTATAAAGGAACTTAATAGTCACGTGAAGACCGCAAAACTAGTGCAAAGCTATTAAGCTACAGATATTGTTTCACCATTACAGACTCCTATAACAATATAAAAAAAAAATACATAGTAACTATAATGGGAAGAATATATCTTTAAGTGCAATCTCATTTTGGAGAGCAGACTGACCAAAAACACACAAAAGGACACAAGTACAGAAGACATTCTACTAAATTTCAGAAAAAGGAAAAAAAAACAAAAAACAAAAAAACCACCCCCAATAAAGAAATTTCACAAGCTTGAACAGCTATATAAAACTTAACTTAACCTAAACTCTATTAAAGGCCTTTTTGGTATTTATTTAAACAAAACAGTAAGGCAAATTGCGATATTGAAGAAAAGGAACGTTTGATCGCTAAATATGATTGATAGTTCTGAAAATATAGAAATCAGAAAATAAATTTTCTTCTAAAACAGGATCTGATAACATTTTGACTGAAGGACACAATACACACCTTGTTGGCCCCAGCGAAACATCAACAAGGCAAAGTTTTAGGCCTAGGAATCAACAGGCCTAAAACCCAAACCCTACCACTGTTCCAACTATGTCATGGAAATGCCAATGACAACATATCCAAATGGTCTTTGGAGTAGCTAAAACATAGTTGTATTTAATTTTGTTTAACAACGCATAATTTATTTTGGTTTCAAACGTCAGTAAATGTTGGTTGAATGCATTATAAGTTTCAATCTACAGAATGCATTGAGGCCTACTTTGGTCTGGAGAGAACAAGTCTTTACAGTGTGAACTCCGTGCTAAACTAGCAAGCACTTCGAAAAATACTCATTTCAGATGGTAGACAGACAGATGAGTTCATGGAATGCAATGGATGTCTAGAATGATAGCTGACATTCGTCTGTGATTCTCAGAGTGTTGTCATGAGTTTATCTTGATAGATAATGGTTGGAATGTCTCCTAAATTCTTCTGGTTCTGATCTTGGATGTATCGTATATTCCTGCCATCTCCACCGGGGACTGGAATCCAATATGGTCTGTCATCACGAGGAGATTGCCTGTGCCATTTGCATAGTTATCGATTAGTGAATGATGAAAGGATTCAAAAAACACAAAATAACACAGAACAGATGTACATGATCATGCTTAAAAACTAAGTTTAAATTAAATCAAATTAGAATGGCGATGAATAATGAATGTTAATATAAAACACGTTTTCCATAAATCCATATCATTAGCGAGTAATGACTTAATGCTCGGTTTCAAAGTCATGCCAAAATAACAATGAAACCAGTTTTAGCAGGAAAAGGTAAAAAACACATAAAGCGTTTAATGTATGCGGAAAGATTCTAATGTTTAGCTGCTAGACTTATGTTTCTTCACACATAGAGCAGAAAATTGCCATTAAACGTTGACTCGCAATGACAGAGAGCAGGTAGGGCATTAGTTCTGCTTTACAGACACCAAATATATTCCTATTTGCTCAACATTGCTGTTAATTACATGTAAATGTGTAAAACCAACAATGAGGCCCTGCACGACTTAGTTAGAAAAACGACAGCCTTGCCAGAGGGCAGAAGCCAGCTGTTCCACACAGTATCCCAAATCACACTCAATCCTGGTAATGGTTTAACCATTTCCTACGCCATTCTACCTCGTTAGAGAATACATGCAGAAAAGAATAATAATAATAAAAAAACAAACAAAAAAAAAAACCCGGCTCCAAATGTATTAGAAAAATAAGAACATACAAATTTTGCCTAATTTTTGCACTGTTTTGTCCTGTTTACCCAATTCTAACCTTTACAGTGCCACTGAACATGATGGTGCTATGAAAGTCAATAATGGGAACACCGATAATAATTATCAATATTGTAAACTATCACATCTGTGACATTCTAGCCTTTGGTGTGGATACGTTATTCATCATAAGTAATGCAAATCAAGAAATGTCAATGATTATTATTATTATGTGCTTTACTTTTTATTATAGCATCATTTTGTTGGAGTTAGTAAAGGTGGGCACTGTTTTCAACTTCCCTGTGGTGCATTTAATCTAAGGTTGGACCGATGGGCATTGTTTTGCAGCTACCGGTTATATAGGAAGAGTGTCAACACGGCTTCCGCTATAAATTAACCAGAGTCGCCTGAAATCTGCCTGTTATGTGTACTGTATATAGAAGCTGGGATTTCTGCCTCATTAGGTGTTTCTTATTAAAGAACCACTTTCTAATGCTTAAAAAAAAAGGTTGGTTTATCTATAATGAACATGTTTTCTAAAGGATCTCCTCTTTTTAGAATTAAAAAGCTTAGTAGGATATAAGCGTAAAGTAAAGTAGAAAGAAGTATACATTTGTAAAGAAACAGCACACAGCAGAAGTTTGCCTTCACAATAAATTGATACCATAATGGATTATAAATAAGCTTTTATTTTTTTTTATTTTTTTTAAAGTCACACCTGGACCTTGGATTTATATAATCAGAATAAATCATTATTTATACATTGCAATACTATTTTTAAAGACCCACAGTTCCATCCATTCACCCCTTTAAGAAATATAAATAGCTTACAAGCAGGGCCCTCTCTACCCAATGTATAGGTTTGGCAATTTGTCGCTGTGTAAATTGTTGGTGCTATATAATTAAAAGATAATAATAATAATAATAATAATGGCTGGAGACAAAGGGCTTCCTAGATACAAACCACATACAAAGAATTCATTACTTCAAGTCATACTGTACAGTATTTTCTCTTTTAATTAGACATTTAAATGGCACATAGCATGTCATTCAACTCCATACTGCGGAGAGACCATTTCCAATGTAGTGTAACATACTAAAGCTAGAAATCATGTAACTCGCCGAATACCATTTGCATATATAATAATATAGTATAGTGAAATCGTATCATCTGGTTGACCTGGATCCGAGGGGAGTCTGCTGTACTCACCTTATATTTGGAGATGTTTGGGGGTGCCAGTGTTGCTGAGTTAGTTGTATATTTGTATGGTATTGCGGCTACAAAAGAAAAGGCATACTTATCAGAGCGTTAACCACAAGCACAGCTTTTCTGAAGAAGGAAAAAAGGCTTCTCGAACGAACAATTATTTGATAACAAAAAAAATTGTACTTCAGTAATCTTCCACTCCTACATTAAACTTGGGACAAAGTATGTCTTAATTGCACAAGACACCGCTGGAATGAGTCAATAGCCTTGCACAAGTACGAGGAAGCCATGTCCTACCAGTAACCTTGGATAAGTCACTCACATGCATTAAAGGGACAGTAATGCCCCAAACAGCCTCACCAATTGGATTCAAATTAAGAACTTGGCAAGTACTTCTAAATGCATTCTTTACCTACCAGGCAGCAAAAAAAAATAAGTAAAAACAGCACATACACATGGGCAAATGGGTGTCAACAGATCTCCTGAAATTCCCTGCAAGCCAAGGATCTGATGGGGGGGCTTGGACAGCAGTGCTTATATATAAACAAGATTCACATTTACCCCAAAAACTAAACAAAGGGTATAAGTTGACACTCGGCATTAGAGTGCATATATTAACTGGAGTGTAGCTTTAAAGAAAGAAAAAACAAAAAACCCACACGTACACAATCATGTACGTGAGCTCTTATGACATCAGAGCTCCCCTTTTCAGATATAAAGAAACTAATAAAAATGTGAAAGATTATGTGAATAATGTATACAGATGTGTACTGCATTTAGTACTCTGCCTCCTCTGGAGCTAGTGTGGGCAATTTCCATGTTTATTTTTGTAAGATTTTACAGAAAAATATAGGTAGAAGAAACTTCTAGCCCTTTGTGAGATTGTATATTTTTATAAATTGACCTAGACAAATATGTTGATATTCTATTACCCACTAAAATCGTTTTATAGATTTCCATAAGGCCTTCATATAGATTACTATAAGTGACCACTCGAAAAGTAGCCCTACTATGTACCTAATGAAATTATTAAGGTTGATCAGTTGGTATGATAGTACTTTGCACCAAAATCACTTTTTTTTACATAACCCTGATTGTTCAGCTTTGAGGTAAAAATATTTTAGTTATCAAGTGTTACACAAGATTACATGCTGGTTAACCGAACACTTTAAAAAATAAATAAATAAATAAATAAAAAAAATAATAATACATAGATGACTAATATGATCTTAAAACTAGGAGGCATGATCTGGCACAAAAAAATGATGGCCTTTGATGTTGCTAAGTGTAAGCTTCACTAGACTGTGATGTACAGCTCCTTTTCCCATGATCAAAACAGCAGCAGCTGCTTAGCACTTTTTATTAAGACTATGATGTTCTGAATTACAATAAACCCAACAAGAAAGATTACAGCGTAAATCACATATACCAGGGGTCAGCAGGGTATGCAACAAGCTGCCAGTTGTGGCGTCTGCCACCCTGCCAGAGGCAGAATGGACTCCAGTACAGGAAAGCCGTAAACAACATCAAGTTTAAGACATCAGGAAATATTACAAATAATACGGTTATCTTTGCGAACACAAACGCAATTTAGCATTAGGCTTGAAACTTACCTGGTAGTTCTGGATGTCGGGATTATTTTTCGAGCTGTAAAAAAAAAAAATATATATACACATTATACTTTAGTTGTTCACATTTCACAAATACAGACAGACGATCTGTACATAAAAAAATAGCTGTTAGATATTATGATTAACTAGTATAGCTGAAAAAGCATTGTGAAAATACGAACTGATTGTTCAACATGACTTGTAACGTCAAATAAATTTAGCCCAATTACCATATTAACAGTCAAACAGTTAACATTTTTTTTCAATTTAATATTCATAAAAATTCTTAGAAAAGCTATTAAACAAAATATATGTGTATTGCGTATATTATGCACATTATTGCGTGTAAATCTGAGTATTTCTGCTTTTTTTCAGTGAACTGCTTTTAGTTCAGAGAGTGCCTCTGAAGTACTAGTACCTTTCAGACATTTAATGGACCCTGTATGGTAGAAAATGTTTTGCAGATGATATTGGGTCCTTCTAGAGTCAAAGCGGTTACATCCCATTTAGAAGATTCTAACCTTTTTCAAAAAACCCAGGGGCGCAGCATATATCTCTCCGTTTAGTTACTCTTCACCTTTTGTTATGGGAGGTGTGAAGAGACGACAGGGACAACAAGAGAAACGTGTTAAGTTCGTTTTGCTACCTTTTCCCATGTGATATTAACTTAGTGAGCCTACCATAGGTAGCTGAAGGAATTAGCCTTTAACTTTTAGTCTCAGAGGTTACAAACTTTGGAAGACCTTATGAAAGCATGATCTAGCTTATTTACCCCTGCTTTATATATTATATATCCCACATTTAAGGAATTAAGTTTAACATATGATTATGGAATTCACAGGAATATTAATTGATTTAGGATAACCTTAAATTTTACATCCAAATATGAGTGTTGGCTGCTGGGACTCTTATTTGCATTGACCTTATTTACGAGAGAAAAATGTTCTATGCGTAGCACCTATAAATGACACGCCCGATTAGTCAGATAGAACCTGATTTGATTTATGTTTTCATTGACAGTATTTCTAAATCCCTTAAATAGTTACTGTTTATGATTACTCATACAATCATTTTACGTTTCAGCAGTCTATGTATAGCTACTAGAGTGACATTCAGCCTGCTTCCAAACAGTGACATATACACAACATATTACACTGCTTTTTCTAAGAAGCTCTCTTTCTACCAGTTCTAAAACCTGGTTTCTGAATATCCCCGGGGTAGTCATGTTCGTGCCGACCAATCTTTTACATATCTCATCACAGATGAATAAGGCTTCAGGACAGATAATTATATCATGATAAGAGAAACCTGAAGCTACTGAGATATTGTTCAATAGATTCATCTGTAATGGAACCAATCTGGCTCAACAGTGGCCTAGGCTATCAAACGTTCTTCCCTTGATCAATAACTATTCAATAATCCCTGGATTAACCATGTTTAAATTACAATGCATATGTATACATATGCTTCCTCATCAAAATATACTCTAGTTGATCATGGAAAGACTAAGCTGTACCTGTGATCATCACCTCAATATACTGAGCATTCCAGAGCTTTGCAGCTCTTAATTCTCTATTGAAGACAGAACCATGGCTCCTCTTAAATGTTAATCATCTCTGAAAGTTATAAAGTTGCTGAAAATCAGAGAACAGAAATAGTATGCTTATTTCCCAAACATATTAGGTAACTATAGTGGAGAGGGTAACACAGTAGGTCAAACATAGGACATACTTCCACAAGGTGATTCAAGGTCGAGATTATTTAAGGAAACATCAGCGCTTCAGCCTATGACTATGTTTGCTGCAGCTGTTCCAACCTGACAAAAGTACTCTCTTTGAAATGGAGCATTTAAAATATTTACTAGTATAATGTATAATCATGGGCGTAGGAACCCCTAAAAATCTGGGGGGGACAGCATTTTCCCCCATCAGATCCCCACTTTCTCACACTATCTACCCCCTCTCACACTTTCTTACTATCTACACCCCTCCCTACCCTCCCTTCTCAGTAGCTACCCTCTCCCTACCCTCCCTTCTCACTAGCTACCCTCTCCCTATCGCCCCCTTCTCACTAGCTACCCTCTCCCTATCGCCCCCTTCTCACTAGCTACCCTCTCCCTACCACCCCCTTCACACTAGCTACCCTCTCCCTACCCCCCTTCTCACTAGCTACCCTCTCCCTACCCCCCCTTCTCACTGTCTACCCCAGGGGTGTCCAAGGTTTTTCTGCAGTGGGCCACTTCATCAGAATTGTATACGTGCGCGGGCCACACTCATTTTTCACTGTGAGAAAATATGGCCTTTAATAAAATATGCAGATTAAAATAAAGTAAATAACACAAAACCTTTACTTTTCCTCTCACTGATTTCTGGGCCTAGAAAGTTTTGTGACTACAAATTCAGGACTCAGGATAATTAAAAATGAAATAGTTCTATTTATTCTAGGGATGCACCAAAATGAAAATTCTGGACCAAAACATTCACGGTTCACTTAGCCAAAACCGAAAATGACCCCCCACCTTTAAAAATAATAATAAAAACTCAAATTTTTAATAAAAGTAGGTAACACACCACAATTGGACAAAGAAAATTAGCAATATGACTTGGCATGATAGGAGTGTGATTGCTAACAGCAATCACACTCCTATCATACCCAGGCAGCCAGTACATTCTGGTACAGGGTGGCTGTAAGTGATGTGCAGACCCCATACTGCTGGCAGCATCAATACACAAGGGGGGCAGCTAGCTATGTTTCAGCATGTACTGGCTGACTTGGCATGATAGGAGTGTGATTGCTAACAGCAATCACAGTCCCATCTTGCCTAGGTTCCAGCACCTTCACATCCAACCAGTAAATGCTGTAACCTAGGCATGATGGGACTGTGATTGCTGTTAGCAATCACACTCCTATCATGCCAAGTCAGCCAGTACATGCTGGTACACGGTGGCTGTAAGTGATGTGCAGACCCCATACTGCTGGCAGCATCAATACACAAGGGGGGCAGCTAGCTAGGTTTCAGCATGTACTGGCTGACTTGGCATGATAGGAGTGTGATTGCTAACATCAATCACAGTCCAATCATGCCTAGGTTCCAGCACTTACACATCCATTCTATCACACACACACTCATTCATTCACAGATTCATTCCCTCAATCAGGCATACTTATTCAAACACCCTCCCCACCCCCTTACCTGCACTGCAGCTCCTCGATGCCGCTCACAGTCTTCAGCAGAGGGCGCGGCCTCCCTCTGCGTTCTCTGGTACTGCACAGAGGATGTGATGTAATGTCACGTGAACTCTGCTGGGTTCCGGTTCCTCTGTGCAGTACAGAAGACCCTCCCACAGGTAAGTAGCAGGGCTCGAGGTGCGGACCGCGTAAGATCGGTTGCCCTGGCCCTGGGGGGGATTTCTTAATTATCGGTCCCCCCCGCATGAGTTACTGGGGGGGATCTATCCCCCCCGTCCCCTACGCCCATGTGTATAACCCTTCTGAAGAGGTCAGCTCTTCTGAAGGTGTGCTTGCCAAGGTTTCTATGTCTCATATTTATAAGAGATATTCCTGATATAAGAAATATATGGATCATATCAAAACACATTATACTTAAATAACCTCAGCTAATTGAAACACTTGTAAATATTTGACTTTGCACAAACTTTCAAGTTTTATCTAGCAAAGCAAGACACACGGCACTTCATTCAAAGGCTGGAGAAAATGAGCAAAACCAGGCTGGAGATGCACTCTGTTGGGCTTTATTTAAAATGTTCTCACCGATACTAGATATTTCTACTACATTTTTCAAAAATAATGAGCCGGCAGGGAAAAGATGTCTAATACGTTTCGTAATGACAGTTTATAGCTGGAGAATAACTAACTATAACACATTAAGCTTTTGCTGGTGGATGAAACCAAAGAAATAAAAAGGCTTAATTATTTCCCGCTACGATCATCTATTTATAGGTCTATAAAATATTATCAAATCAGCTATAACACATTTCAGTGGGAGAATAAAATCCTGCTGTTGTGAATAAAAAAAGCGCAACTAATAACAATAGTGCTGATATAATTAAAATGCAATTTATAATTACACGAGGTTGCATATGGCTTTATAGAATTTATATATATTATAGGTAGCTTCCATTTTCGGATGTATTTGCATTACTAAGCCAAACGTAAAACTGCAGAATCAAAGTCTGCAAGGCTAGTATTGTTAAATGAATTGTGTTAGTACGTTCATGATATCTATTTATATGTAGTGATTGCTTTCTCACGCCGACGTCTGACTTTCCTGTATTCAATCAATACGGAAATTTTAAAATGTCACTGAGCATTAAATGGTTACAATGCTCTTCTGATCAAGGCTTATTGCAGGCCAATCTTAGTAATGCCCTGTAAAACACTGGAGCATTCATAGCATCTTTCCCCAAAAGGACAATATCATACCTCCCAATCGTCCCTCTTTATGAAGGACAGCCCCTCTTTGGGACCCATATCCATGTGCCTCTCTTTCCTCCCACGATGTTCCTCTTTTCTAGAAGTGCACAATATTTACTGGGAATAGGCATTTCACAATGTTCTAAAGTGTAAACAGCAGAAATTGTGTTTGTATACTAAATTGTATGAATTGTATTTCTTCTAAAAGCATCAAGTAAATAAACACCTAGGTAGGTCGGTATACCTGGGAACTCCTAGTTTGACTCCGATTCACTGGGCAAAGCCCTGCTTCCACCGGTCGGGTACGGCAGCAATGCATGGCCACACCCAATTCCCCACTGGGTAAAGCCATGCTTCCACTGGTTGGTTAGTGCAGCGATGTGTGACCACACCCAATTCCCCACTGGGTAAAGCCATGCTTCCACTGGTTGGTCAGCGCAGTGATGTGTGGCCACACCCAATTCCCCACTGGGTAAAGCCATGCTTCCACTGGTTGGTCAGTGCAGTGATGTGTGGCCACACCCAATTCCCCACTGGGTAAAGCCATGCTTCCACTGGTTGGTTAGCGCAGCGATGTGTGGCCACACCCAACTGGCATATTCACTGTCCACTTCTCTTGTTTCCTGCCCAGCTCCCACCAACTAAGGGCCTTTTTGGGACTGGCCCTGCCCCTATGTAATGCCACCCCCAGAAGAGGGGTAGATCCAGGTACCCTACCCTGGAAACCCCCCAGGCTTGTAGGCAAGACATTCCCATACAATGTCCCACGCAAACATCTAGCCGTACCTCCTAAAACAAAGGTGCCCCTCTTTAGCCATTTGGAGGTATGGAACATGGTGCCAAGCGAAAAAACAAAAATCCTTATAGCCAAGAAACTGAATGAATAAGTGCCCTCTGGAACTGTTCCACCTGTGCAACAGAGGAACAGTAAGATAGGAACAGAGCAGTAACCAGAAAGCCCCATAGTAACTGCCTACCATTTATTATCAAAATGTAAATATTTTTCAAAGCAAAGCATGTTAATATTGCAATTCACCTAATGAGTATAAAGAACATACACAAATCAATAAGCCATTTAAACGGTCATGAAAACGCAAGGAAACTTGTAAAATTCTTATTTTGCCTACAAAATCAGCTTTTCCTCATACATGAAGATACGCATTATATGTATATATTACCCATCTCTCAGTGTGTAAGTTACTACGGGGACATCTTAGGATATTACTGTTATCAAACACTATTTACAATCCCTATGGTGTATTAGTGCCAAAAGAATGGTCAGATCATAAAAAATGTCAGTCATGTTAAAACCAACAGTAGCCTAGTAAATTCAGTGACATATGGTTTATCAAATCCAACAGAGAAAAGTCACATCTGTTCTAGATATAGCACACTCACCGACAAAAAATGTTTTTCACTTCTCTCTGGCGTGCTATATCTATACAGGAGCCACAATGACTTGACATCCTTTGCCGGTATGATCTACAGGGAGTTTTACGATTATTATTTTTCCTGACATTTACTTACAATTTCTCCCACCAAATATAAAGTACTTTGACACAAAAGTCAAAATGCCCGCAAGGCACTAAAGATGACAAGTCATGTATAAGAGTATTACATATATTATTAAATATATTTAAAGAATTAGATTCAAATGTAAGAAAGAAGGCAAAAATAAGAGAGATTAATTCCAAACTTCTCTTTTGGAAATCTCTGATGGTCCACCCCAAGTGTAAAGGGGAGTCCAGACATGGACTTCCGCGCTCACTGGTGCCTTGATGAATATAAACCACACCCTACCAATAAGGCCCATGGAGGCCAAAGTGAACATTTGGCATTGTTGTTCCTTTGTGTAATGGAAATTGGTTTTGGATTTTGGTTCTGGATTGTTGTTATGAGCAGAATCAGACTGACATGTAAATAGGGGAGCTACAGCTTGACAAGCTCCTGAGCGCGGACACACCATAATGGCAGGCTATTAGGTTGTGCCCATTCTAGGTTGAGTTATTCTTATGCCTTTGCATACATTTTCTCCGCTCAGGAGTCTCTTGGCTTCACCTCCAAGTGTAAATGTGAGTCCAGACATGAACCTCCTTGATCACTTGTGCCTAGAGGGGTACCAACCCCATCCCAACTGATGACACCCATGACGGCACAAGAACACATTTGGGATCATTGATTCCCTGCTGCAGAGGTTATTTGCCTTGTATTTCAGTTCCGGACTGCCTTTGTGAGCGGCATCAGCCTGATATGTCAATAGAGATTTTTCCTCTGAAATGGCGCAAGTGAGAAAAAAAACCACTGATACTAAGTAGGACAGACCATTAAGTTGCTGCCTGTTCCCAGTTGATGTTCTCTTCGTAGGTAATTAATACTCCTTCTGCACCAGTATTTTCTGTTATTTTATTGTAAACGTTATAGTCTTCCCATTCTAAAAGTGCTACAGAATCTGTCAGTGCTCTATAACTAAAATGTAAAATTAAATAACTATGTTTGATGCTGCATTCCCTGTTGAAGGGATAAAGTGGCAGAGGTACAGAATATCCAGCCTGATACCACTCCAGTGATTTGGGATAAACAAAGTTCTATAACTGTACAGATGTACATACTGCTTATATGCAATAAGCAAATTGGACCTGTCAAGACAAGCTAGCTTACGTGCCTACTTTTAATGTATCTGTTAGCTTGGTATAAAACACTTGTAACATCTCAATCACAGTTTTAATTTTAGCACCAATGGTTTAAGATGATGTAAGAAAAACAAGATAAGGGTGAAGAGCATCTGACAGCACGGATAACACTTTTGTAATAGTTGCTTTTGTTAGGACTTGGAAGCATCAGTCATCTAAATGACATCTTTTACAATGGAAGAATAAATGTGCAAGGGAAATTTGACTTACCAGAGTGGAGGAGCCTTCATGGGGTTTGCTGAAAAATATATACACGTATTACTTATAAGAACTAAAGCATTTTAGAAACACGGCTATGTGAGAAAATGCACTGGTACTTGATGGAGTTTAACATAAGAGAAAAGAAAAGTTATATAGGGAGCAATCAAGTGTAACTTGGTCTACTTCATTTCTAGGTAGCAGACCCATGGAGAAGCAGACATGAGGGATACAGTATGTCTTTGCACACTCTCAACATAATCTCCACCAGGGCCAGAGTTCAGGATTATAGTGCCATCAGCCTGAAAACACCACAATAAACCAGCTCTGCGATGTTTACACAAAAACTGCCAAGCAAGGGGAGGCTCAGGAGTCAACAGGTTCCTATTAATACAATAATTATATAGAATGACAGTATATTTAGTAAAATATTAAGTGAAATTAGTATTAAATAGTAAGTCAAAACAAAAATACCATAATGGCAGTGAGGATACACTGATATGTGGAGTATTAACAAAAAAACAAAAACAACCAAACCTTTGAATGTTGAGTGTCTTCTTGATGGATATCGTTTGCTCGGTCGCCTTTCAAATGTGCTAGTCCTTCTTAGTCTTCCAGCATGGGTTGCTTGGTATTCGGTACGACCACTAAATAAATTAACAAATCGGCACTTTATCTATATGGACAGCGATAAGAGTAAACTACATTTAATGCAATGTAAAGCTTAGGACCCTACACTGGGTATTAAAAGGAAGTCTAGCATCCCAGGCAGCCCTGCCACTGAAGAATGCATATCAAAAGTACTTTGGGGCTGTGGTGAGTATACTGCACGTGGAGGATGCATTTGTACTAAACAGAGAATGAAAGAAAAGGAATTCAGCTACCACAAGCATTAAAGTCCAAATGACTTTTGCAATGTCAGCTTTTCACATACTGTAATAATTCACCTCCGGAAACTACCTACAGCATGTGCTTTGTAAAATCAGCATAACAGTCTGTATTTTGATGTGGCAGAACTGTGTTATATTTCCCATTATCTCCCTTCTCTTCATGATTCCTTACAAAGCCTGAATATATTAGGGGCCATGGTAGCATAAAGTCAAAAGGAAAAATGAACCCCTATATATTATTGAGACTTTTCTGATTTCAAATGAGACTAGATTGGATCCATGGATGCTAAACAGGTAGTCCGTGTAGATTTTGGAGTAGAGCAAAACATCTAGTTTTGAAAACCTCAAAATGATATCACTTATTTTCTGGGTAGCTTTAGACGGTATTTAAATGTGTTCTGTAATAACCCACTACTGATTTCACCTGAATCTGAATCGTGATCCCAGTCTCATGAAGTCAGATCGGTTGGCTTTATTATTGACCGGCGTTCGAAGTCTGAAGAAAGCATGATGCTCCACCGCACATTTCCACAAATGTTTACATGCTCTAGAGTTATCCAAGCGGAAAACAAAGGTATGCACCTGTTCTCTACCCTACGTTTAGAATAAAAAAAAAAAAATATATGATATCATCTACCATTTATACAAACTATAACCACTGGTAAAGAACTATGCATACCTGGTCATCATCTTCCACAACAACAAGGGTTAATTTGCTTTTCTTGAAATCCATTTTGGTAATTTTAGGCCTAAAATATAGTAAATATAGTAAATATGGAGCAGTCGCCAAGGAAACCAAAAGAATTTTCATATTTAGCACCAGAAGCGGCCCTATGTTTTCCACTGGCCAACTACACTGAAGCTTCACAACGTAATTGGCTCCAGATTAAATCTCTTTCATGACCTTATACATCACCTGAAGCCTTACTTGCTTTTAATCATAATGATTGGTCCAGTCAGTTTATTTTATTACATAGAATCTTTACTGTTTGGTATCTTGTCTGCAATAAAATTATAAAGTACATAAAGTATATTTGGCTATAATAAATGCATTATAACAGTTCAGAACAGAAACAAAGGATGCTATCCAAATAAAAGATTAAAAGTGTTATAAAAGTTGTAAATTACCAGAAGAATAAACCTATCTTGTTTGTGCCTTCAAATATTAAAATCCCTGTAGGTGTTAGTCCAAGTGCATAGTCACAGCCATCCTTCCCCTAAATAAAAAAAGTATAAAGAGATTACTAATAGGTAATGCTGCTATGGAGTAATTTACAATAAAAAATAATAACCTTAAAAAAATTCTGACTATAAAAAAAAAAGAAAAAAAAAAAAAAAGAAAAGGAAGGAGAAAGGAAGAAGGAGAAAGGCAGAAGGACGAAGAAGAAATGTTATCCGTTGAATAAATTATTTAACAAGCACAATCCTTTGAGATCCAGTTATTTACTTTCTTTGTATTAAATACAGGCACTTCCACAATCCTGTGGCCACAGAGGGCTCATACTTTAATGGAGAGGACACAATGGCCATCTACATACTCGAGATACTTGTATAGTGTGTTGTACCTTTACTATATGCATATCTACACCGTACATTTCCAGCCACTTTGCTTTATTCAGGTAGCAGAGTTCTGCCTGTGCCGGTGTCTTCCCCCTGGAAAAAAAGATCCACTTATCTACTGCATGCCATTGGATAAAGAAGAATAGATCTCTGGCTAATGAGGTAACAGAAATTACATTACACTAATATAAAAAAAGGCATAGAAAAATAGGCTTATCATTTTATAGGAACCCTTCCTTAAAAGGCAGTACACATATACACACACACATATACATATATATACTTGTAAAGAAACACTTTATTGTGAAGAAATACTGCTGTGAAAAATCTCAGGTGCTTACGGTATTCAGAGAAGGGATTTATGTGGTATCCTCTTTTATGACATAATTCACCAACAGCTATAACTAAGCGCTTAGGTTTTTATTTACAATATCTGTATGAAAAGCCCTATAAGACTTGGTAAGAAGTACACTTAAGCCGTATGGATGGATAATGCTATATATTTTGAAAGAGAGAAAATCGTGTAATGCTGTCAATTTCTTATAGAGGATTGATTTAGGAATGGAACATTTTCTTTTTTTTTCCCCTTCGAGGGGATACCGGCCTTGGGTTATAGGTCCAAGGCTGTTCATACTGTATACCTGCATTCCGTCCACTTGCGAAAGACATCCAGTTCCATCGCTTCGGTTTGGTTTGGAATGAAACGGAACTCAGACACCAGCTCCGGGGAGTGCTCCGGGTGCTCACATTCACCAAGCTCAGCTGCACATAAACACAGGGTATACGGTTACGTGACGGCGACCGAATTAACTTCGGAAACTTTCTTAATTTAGCAGTTTTTTTGTTTTTTTTTCTTCATTTTAGCTAAAAAGGTCAAGTCATGTTAGTTTAAAGACTGATCTTATACAATTAAAGATCACATGAAACAAAATAAACCATTGAGCTTATGAATGAAAAGCAATACTTTGATAAAAGTTGTGCGGTTGCCATGCCACCCAACGGGTGCAACCTGTTATCACATAAATATATTTCATAGCGGTACTGTGGGACATTTCTGGAAATTCTGAAGGAAATTAGTAAATAGGCAAAAAAAGGAGAAAATGATAGGTTACTATTTTACCCCAAGAATGCCAGTAAACTGCAACATATATAATTATCAGAACACCAATGACATTTGATGTAGCAAAGTCTATAATCAGGTGTGAAACTGCATCAGATCCAAATACTTAAGCGATAAAGTAGATGCGCGTCTTCTATACATAGTTTCCACAACAACACGCTGAAATAGTTCTTGCGCTCACAATGGCTCACAATAAAATGCACCGTGACCTATAGAATTATGTGCAAATGACAGGATTTAATAAATTGGCATTACGATGCCTTCTTTTATTCTTGCATTCAAACAGCCTTCGAATTCTTTAAAGACACATAGTATGCCTAGTCGCACTTATATGAAATAGAAAACACCATTTGAATCTAAGAGTAAAACAGATGGCATCAATAAACAAAATATAGAAAAAATAAAAAAAATAAAAAGACACATTAGGAGTGGAACATAACCACACTGCAAACACTAAAGCATTGGAATAAGGAATTTGGATAACAACAAATGTCAAATAAAGAAGTTAAGAGGTAGATATCTACATTAATTCACATCAAAGTGGCATGAACTGACACAAATTTATGGGGAAAGCCCTGTAGAGTTAGGGTTATTTAAGCTCCTGTCCTTTAAATTGAACGCTGGACTAGAAAGCTGTCAGAATGCTGAACATAGCCCATGGAAGAACAAACACTACATCTGATTTAGGATATAGGATATTATTTAATGGTTATTACAATATATTCACCTGATTTGGCCATGTACTTTAGTTTTGTTGTCTTGTTTCGACATTTATTCACGTTATATTATATATTTAATAATAAAAACTATCTCCTTCAGTTCTGTAAGTGCTCACTGATGTTACATAATGGGTACCTGTATATCATCAAATCATTCTGTAGCCTTCATATGCCAAGGAACAATTACGGTTGATAAGCATACAATTGGGAGGGGTGGGAAATCGCGGTAGAATGCTCCTCGGTCACACAATAACCAACATCACATTATAGAATGGAACAAGACGACCCAAAGCTTCCCAATAAACCAAGTGCAGCTGCTACAAATTGGATGAAAAGTCACTGAGGAGGCTCTTAAGTATAAGGTACATCAGAGTAGATCAATTCTATTCATTTAAAGCAACGAACATGTAAAACTGCTACCAGTTCCAACACAATAAAATGTTTACTTTAAGTGTTCAGAGCTCTATACCTTGTAGGCACAAAGCTGCCAATTCTACGGAAGTCTCATAAGGACATTTCAATCTAAAAAAGAGAAAAACCAAACAATAAAAGGTTAATTACACTTTATTGACATTGGATTTTCATATTTTCATGCATTATACATACATATATACACACACACACACACACACACACACACACACACACACACACACACAATATACATACATATATACACACACACACAATATATTAGTAAAATGTTTCTGAACTTTGTTCCCTTTGCCAATAAACTAACTTATATACTGTATATATATATATATTTATTTTACCCCCCCAAAATATCTTCACTGCTCCAAAAATGTCTAGTTTTAGTTGAATGCAGATTTACACTTACAAAATAGCAGACATGCAAATTTAATGTAACGTAAGGAGCTTTTCCCCCTCACATAAGAGTGTAGTAGACAAGTGGAAAAGTCTCCCAGCAGAAGCGGTAAAAGGTGGGCATTTAAACATGCAGGCAACAGGCATGAGGCTAGTCTAGATACATTTTGTTTATATAAGAAGTTGGTTTTTTGGGGGTTTTTTTACAAATAATTTAAATAAAAATAGTTCTTACTTTCCAGATAGAATATCTTGTCTAAGCTGTAATACAAAAAGGTACCTAAATAGGGAAAGAAATTAAAACAATAGATGAGTTAGTCAAAACCAGCATTAGCACAGCTTGTGTCCAGCCAAGTGGGGTGGAAATCATGATTAACCATAGCCAACTGGAAAATCATGGCTAACGTGCCTGTTCCATTTAGACAAAATTTAAGTACATTCTCAGGCATGTTAAATAAACAAACCTTAGCAGATCTGTAATTTTCCCCTCGATCACACAACTTCCTGGTTTGTCTACTGTGAAGGTCACACCAAGGCATACATCCCAAGTGCCTCAGTTACTGTCCCGGGCTGCAGGGACCATGGGCCAGTTAGCGATCTCCCATGACTGGCCTACTAACCTCTGAAATTGGTCAAGGTCTCTGCCTTTGAAGAGTGGACGTAAACTACACTTGGCCATCTCGCAATGTACTGAACCAGAGCGACATGATAAGACGTCATATTCGGACTTCAATATATTGTGAGCGGTTGGACAGGTAAAGTAGGCGGATAGTCCCGCCTCTAACTATGCCCACCTCAATCAAGGTGTCTGCTTCCGACAAATTAAATGTTGGGGCTTATCGAGAATTATCAGATGATGATCTTCCTTTCACTTAAGTATCAGAGCAATACAACTTCTCTTTCTGTCTTCCAGTAATAATAAAACGTATCTGAAATCTCTGGAGAGCAATATCATCATATCATTACACTCAAACAAGACTGGTGGGGCAAATATAACACAATCTGCATCACGAACAAACTAGTGGATGCAACCAAGGATCATTAACAGTAACCACATAGCGTCTGGGAAACTCATATCCTAAAATGGTTCAAAGCATTAGGTTTTCATACCCAGTCGTCAAGACTGAGCAATTTCAGTGCCTCAACTGGTTTACAAAGAACCTGCGCCTGTGAAAACTTGGCAGGACAAAGATATCCTTAAGTCACCTGTACTCAAACAAGGATATTAGAAACACTAAACTATGGGACAATCGTGTTACTGATGCCAACAAGAGAAAAAACGTAGTGTTTTTGTTTCAGGTTGGCACTAGAACAGGGGTGCACAACTCCAACCCTCAATTCATGCATATCCCAGCTTAAGCACGGGCAAAGCGCCTAAACATACCTTGTAAACTCTTCGTGGAGATTGTTCGGTTCTGAAGAATAATATTTAATTCGAAAGTGCAAAGTATAAGGAGGTCCAACTAGTGAAAGAAAAAAAAAAAAAGGAAAAGCTTTAAACAAAATATCAAATATCCACACGTTTATTTCATCCATTCAAAAAGAAACAAACATGATGGCAGTTTATTTAGTTCAATAATGAAACAAAACAATATAAATGTGCAGTGCAATCATGTAGTAAAGGGTATTATAGGAGGCATGATGCATTCACCGTTTTATTTTATATATTTATATTTTTTTTTACTTTTTTGTATTTATTTATTATTATTATTTTTTTTATTTTAACTGCGACAGTTTTGTTTTGGAGCTACAGAATGTTTATTTCAAGAGAATTTTTCTGACTTTCCAAATTTCCATGTAAATGACCAAAAACTCTATTGCAAAAATGCTCTTAATATTGTGCCGAAAAAATGCTACCCTATCAGGATGAAAAATTTTCACTGCAGGTCAGCAATGAGCCATAGAGAAGCAGTTCACACAATTGCTATAAAATGTTCTTTGTTGCCGCCAAATTGAACATTACTTCTAGTTATTCTGAAAGAAATGATCCATTAGCAATGATACACAAGAGGAACAGGGCTCTATTACCCCAAGTGGAAAGAGATATTGCCCTGCGACAATGTAATGCATTTGCATAAGCTCATTCCTATGTATGTGTAGAGCCAGCATAGCCTCCTGGTCTGTCTGAAACTGCCCTCTAAGCACGGTAATTACAAGCAATTTATCAGGTTACACACCAGGGTGGCCACTTGGTGAACATGCTTTGAAGAAGATGATGTTTCTACAATTCTGTAAATTTCCTGTCCACAAGCCCAGTCATTTGCCCGACAACAAAGCACTGGAATACGTTACAAGAAATAAAAATGAAGAAACATTCGCATTAAGCTAGCAAAAACATTGCTTCAATGCATCAGCACGGCTAAAAATTCTCATCTGAAGGTTTAGATTTTCTTTATAGCACGTAGCTACAGACCAACAATAACAACGCAAGGTCAACGAGGCTCGTAAACGGACCACACTATCATTTGGTGATTTCTTTAGCATTGCCTCAAAAGAGGTTTCTTAACCCACTAACAAACGTCTGTATGATATAGATCAATCCACGTTTGTCATCGGGTTAATATCACAAGCGTTGAAGGATGATGGTACTTGGTAGTAATGTCTGCCATTCCTGATTGGCAACAACACAAGGCTGCACGGTCAATGGAGAACTACAAAAACCTACCTCATGGTCAGTTACGGGCATTTCAGTTAAAAGAACCTGCCCTATGACCAGGTATTATCCGATTGGCTTAGACAGGTATACCACCAGGGTATATAAAAAGGGTAGAAAAGGGTAGTGAAAATTCAGTCATGGGTTGAACATTCAACAGGAGTGAGGCCGCGTGACAAAAAAAGATCCAGAACTCTCATTCACAAGATGGCCGCAGTTCTGCTAATTGCATGTTTACTAAGGTCATGAGTACCTTTATGAGGTAGCTAAACATACATATTCACTTTGTCTGTGTAACTTTTGAGTTGTAATTAGCTGTTTTATATAAATTGCTTTAATGTTTAAGCAAAGTATCATTTTATGTTACAACTGCCTGTGTATTTTAATATCTATATAGTAGACCAGCAATCACTTGCCCCCAGGCAAACGCAATGAAAGAGAGCAGGTTAGACACACACAAACATGACAGACTGACATTTATAAACAAGTATGACAGAATTCAACTTTAATGGATAGCTTTAATTTTAAAGAAAGAAACAAACAAACAGTTGTGGTGTTAAAAAAAAAAAGTTGTACAAATGACATAAAAGATAGTCTATAAGCAATTAGCGCCTTACTAATCAAATAAACAGCTGCATTCACACTTACATTAAATTATGACTGAAAACAAGATGTAATCTAATATGCCCATTAACAAAATGAAAGTACATAACATACTTACTTTTTATTTGTTTCTTAATAGGTTTTGTTTGGTCCAGCCAGTGCTAAAAAATATAAATTATATATAAATATATATATATATATTAATGAGATGAACAGGAAAAACCCCCAAAAAACAGTTTGCAATATATGCATTGGCGACATTGGGAGTGTTGGTAAACCAATACGCTTAAATCAAATTTTATTATATATTATATATATATTATTTAAAAAAAAGTACACCTAATGATTCAATAGCTTGTAGAACCACCTTTAGCAGCAATAACTTGAACTAATCGTTTTCTGTATGACCTTCAAATCATTGTGGAGGAATTTTTGCCCACGCTTCTTTACAATATTGCTTCAGTTCATTGATGATTATGGGCATTTGTTTATGTACAGCTCTCTTGAGGTCTCACCAGTGCATTTAGTTTGAGTTTAAGGTCTAAGCTCTGACTGGGTCATAACACATTGATTTTTGTTCTTTTAGCCATTCTGTTTGTAGATTTGCTGGTGTGCCTTTGATCACTGTCCTGTTGCATGACCTAATTTCAGCCAAGCTTTAGACAGATGACTCTAGAATACTTTTGTATACAGAGACGTTCATGGTCATCAATGACTGCAAGGTTCCCAGGTCCTATGGCTGCAAATCTTCATCCCTCCACCACAGTGCTTGACAGTTGGTGTGAGGTGCTAATATGCTGTGTTTGGCTTTCCCCAAACATGGTGCCGTGCATTATGGCCAAACATCTCCAGTTTGGTCTCGTCTGTCCAAAGGACATTTAGCGAGAAGTCTTGTGGTGTGTTCAGATGCAACGTTGCAAGCCTAAGCCATGTTGTTGGGTTCTTTTTAGAGAGAAGAGGCTTTCTCCTTGCAACCCTTCAAACCATACTTGTTCAGGACTTTAAATTGTTTGGAAATGGCCTTATAACCCTTCCCAGACGATGGACAACAACAATTGCTTCTCTAAGATCATTGCTGATGTCTTTCCTCCTTGGCGTTGTGTTAATATACACCTGAATGCTCCAGACCAACAACACACGCCAAAAGATTACAAGCTTTTGTTAGAACAAGAGGTTATAGCGTAAAACTAGCGGGTCAGAGGATTAGATGGAACGTGAAGACGTTTTTAATTTACTAAGAGGTTTGCTTTTTAAACACGCATGGTGTAGTCATAAGGCTATCCTGAATCTAAGACAAGACCAATGTCTTTACAGGCAAACTAGATGGGTCGTACGGTTGTTAATCTGCCTTCAAAGTCTGCTTCTAATGGATTTATACAAATATTTTTTTTTACAAGAATAATGAAGACACCAGTAATGTTTAGAAGATTTATATCAGCCATAACATGGAGACCTCCACAGTCAGTGAAACCTACTGCAATGAGATTGAAACTTCCATTGTTCCAGCTGCAGTTCCATTAATTCAAAGACATACCAGTGGAAACACAAGTTCCCCAGATGTCTAAACACCACTGTCAGCTGCTTACTGTACTGTTCTGTACTACATGGATTTTAATGAGGTAAAGTAGTCTAATGTATTATGCTGCTCATCACTGCACACAAACCCAAGACAAAGCCATACTGATTATTAAGACAAATCTCTCCAATTGCTTCAATTAGCTGCTTCCTGAAAAAAAAAAAAGGCTCACTTTCCTTGCTAATGTGTCCTCTTACATTCATCGGCTTTTAAAGCTAATGGATTTAAAAGTTCAATTTAATCTTCCAGTCAGAATATGATTCTGGCTGGAAGAAATGTATTCAACTTGAAGAATTAAAATAAATGGAAATGCTTATATTGTTCAATGTGTGTATGTATGGTTTATAAATGGGGAGCAAAAAAAGGAGGAAAACACGATTCCTCCTCGTGGCATTTAGTTAAATGTGTACAGGCATGGAGAATGAGAAAGATTTCCACAAGGAAATAAGAGGTACAGGATACTGAAGCATTCACAGGACACAAGGGTGAAGAGGAGCCAGTTGGGCGATTTGAGTTGTTAAGTTTGTCTCCGACACTGAGGACCAAAGGACACTCATTGTTTTTGAGGCATAATAGGGAATACAATTAAATATCTTTGATATAACAAGTAAGAAGAGTATTTCTAAAGGACAGCAGAGCAAGAAAAGTTAACGTGAGTGTAAATAAATAGGTTGTGGAAGGTAGCATCCGAACACTCTTGTGATCAATACAACCTTGTGTGGGAACACTACAAGAACATATAAAAAGGTATGGCCTGTAATATCAGGATCATTTAAGCATTATGGATACATAAATCCCCTATCAATCCCCATTGACTCATAAGAAGTCTCTTAGAAGGTAACATAACTTTTAAAACATAATATAGAAAGGTTTTAATGTTCTACTAATAAATTACAAGTTTATTTTAGGTAACAAGAACCACATTAAAATCTACAACTACCCTTTCATGCCTCTTTAATATAATAACAAGAATTCAGCAGCGGCCAGCTTGTCAATTGTCATTCCCTTTCAGAGTCCTAACAAACCACTGTTATTTATTGTAATGCTGTATAATATGTCTTGGGGATTTTTATCTGAAAACAGGCAAGTGCAGGAAGAACATTTTAATGATTAAAAATTTCAGGAATAACCTCTTGGATATTCTTGCTCTAGTTATTATTTTAAGCATCATTAACCGTATTATTATCTCATTCCCTGTGGGGATCTAGGAAGAGACATCTCTAACGAAAGAATACAATCTGAACTGGATTAAGGTACATACCGACACTTGGGCAGCATCCATGAATTGTAGGCCAAAATAATCAGTTTCTATCAAATCCAAATGGTATACAATCTGGTCGAACAAATCCTGGCCCTTGGCATGTTTCTGAAATACAGAAGAACAATGTTTAGTGAACAACAGTAAATAAAACAAGAAAAAAAAACAAATTATATCGCGGCTGGTCTTCAAAGCACATATGTCATATGAGTGAGCCATAATTATACTGTGTGAACTATAAAAGTGCACTGGACCAAATCCTGATTCATGAGGAGCCTACAGCCTTACAAAATAGTATTATCTTCTATACATGGCAAAGTCAATTACATTTTCTATCTTCTTGCAAAGTATTGATTTTTGTACTTATTTTCTCAAGTTATGGTATTCCAGAAAACCTGATCTAAACAGGTATATTAAATGAATATAAATTCATTTATATTGTTTGTTAATGGTCCTTAATGTCTATAACATGGCTTAGCAAAGTCTACGCAGTACAACCTCACCTCAACAGACATGGACACACAGTACCTCGAAGTGCACTACTGAACCCAACAGCAAGGGGAAAATGCACAAAAGTATAATATTAAACTACTGAAACATTTATATAATCTAGAAGTCAACATATTAACTGGCATTTTCCCAAATTATGTTAAAATTAGCTCTGTATGATGGCAAACTGGAGCTATCCATAGAGCACAGTAATTTCCAAATTAGAAGGCTGACCTGGTCCAGAGTAATCCATGGGCAACCAAGACTAAATCTCTCCGTGTTTATTTTGCTTTACAAGGGCCAGTCCTTGACCAAATAGCATCATAGCCAAGAGGCTCCATTCTCCCCCCCCCACACACACACAAGATTTCTTAAATACTTTTTGTGCCCATCTCTCACAGATTGTCAAGGCTTCTGTTGCACCACACTCCGGATTGACAGTGAGTGTCAGTTTATAACCAGTCCAGGCATGACTCCTCTAGCACTTGTCATCTGCATTATGAAAGGAGAGCACCAATCTTTACAGGAGGAGTCCCAATATATAATTAAGTCGGTAAGCTGAATGTCCTGCAAACACATTGTTACCGTCATAGGCGTAAGATTTCACAAAGATAAAGGTTTGGGCTGTGGAGACTGTTCTCTTTGAATTAATTGCCGATTAAGTTATAAGCATCACTGAAAGTATGCCCCATGTATATAAGCCACATATTAGTACACTCCAGGTCTCTTACGCACTTTAACACATATCATTGCCGAGTGCTATCCTACAATTGATGTCTTCTGCATTTAGCTTGTTTTCCAAACCGCAAATGCAGGCGATGCAGCCAGCTGAATGTACCTTCGGCTCAGGACTGCATACACGGGATTTCAATGGGGCCAAACAAGACCAATAGTGCACATGCTCATTAAGCACCTTCATTGATTTCTATGGGGACGCTACTTTGCATTCTATTTGGCTGCAAGGGGCAGCTGAAACTGGCAGGGATCACAAAGGTCTAAAGGAGCATTCCTGTGCAGCTCTGAAGCTACAGGCCTGACACGGTCAATAACATTAATTTACACGGAAATATAATTTGCAGATTAAAAGGTACTTACAAACTACTTTAATATATGTTCATGAACATGTTTTGTGACACTGTCCATTTAAATACCAGGAAAATTCAAGTTAAACGTATTATTTCGAAATCAAATTACAGTTTTCAAGACTCATGTTACAAATCATATCCACAAAACGAATCTCTCTCTTTTGGGCAAAACTAACTGACAAATGGTTAAAGCAGCGGTTTCCTAATTACCTTATTTTTATGGGACTTCATTGTAGTTGTGGTTTTATGGACACTAATGTGTCAAAAAAACCAATGAAACAAAGAACAGGACACCTAACCTGTATGTTTAGATCTGTCACCCAAAGCGTCAACACTCCTGTCAACTTATAAGCAACGCACAAAAGCAGCTTAAAATCAAATCAAAATTATACAGAATTATTGGGTAATTAACTAAATATATATATATATAATTTGTTAGAACATTTCTAAAGCAGACCATATATTTTCAGCATTGAATAGGTCAGCACAAAAACAAACTCATGCTATTGGTATAAAACCCTGCCTCGCATGGTGCTTTCTCTGGGAGGAGAGCTATTAAGGCATACCTTTCACTGCGCCTTTAAGTGGCAGAAACTTCCTCAAACAACATACGCTGCCAGGAAACACATAAACACGGGCGATAAGAGCAGGTGAAACTCAAATTCCTAACTGATGAAGTCACTTTGGAACGCTCCTCTGAAACCATCATCTTTTCTAACAAAGGCACTGGAAATTTTTTGGGAAGAGCTATAGCTAAAAACTATTTGAGAATTTGTGTGCATCAGTTCTAGAATCACACTGGGCTATTTACTAACCATCTCTAGAATGACACTGGGCTATTTACTAACCACCTGTAGAATGACACTGGGCTATTTACTAACCATCTCTACAATGACACTGGGCTATTTACTAACCATCTGTAGAATGACACTGGGCTATTTACTTACCATCTCTAGAATGACACTGGGTTATTTATCTATCAGTTCCCAAATCACCCAAGGCCAAGAGTTATGGGATCCCACGGGGCCATATATTTAAACATTTCTAGAATCCCACAAAGCAATTTACTTATCAGTTCTACAATCTCCTGTGGCTATTTACTTAACAATTCTAGAAGCTCACAAGGATATTTATATATCAGGTCTAGAATCTCACTGGGTGATTTATAAATCAGCTCTAGAGTGTCACAGGGCAGTGTGATGGTGATGTACATTGCTCTCTAATAAGTAAGCACAGATGCTAAATCAGTCTAATCTGTTTACAGTCTCCGCATCTATTGAATTATGCATTATACAGGACCAGCTGACACCAGTCAGCGTCAGCCCTTCATAGCGAATATTGAAGTGAGAGAGCAGAAGCCACAACTCTCCTCAAAACTCTTCCTTTATTGAACAGGCCTTAAAGTTTTAAAGACCTGGTGTCATACTACAACACGATTTCAGTAATATATCTATGTGTTCAAGATTGAAAGAGCTCATATAAAATGTTGTGTATGGTTATATATTCAAGATAAGTGGAATATATATAGCAATTCAAAGGTCCATAAAATGGGATTTAATGGCAGATAAGAACCATTGGAGCCATCCAGTCTGAGAAATGTTCTGCTATAAAAACCTCAATCCTTACTTGGTCCTTGGTCTTGTCTTTTATTCAGGATAGCTTTATGTCAATCGCATGCACATTTGTGTGATGAGGTTTTCAATTTCTAAAAAGAAATGTATCTGTATTAAAACTCCAGCCTCCTGATAAGGAGGAGACTTGATTATAGAAATGTACTTGTGCAATTTTTGCAAATTTATTGAGATGTTTTCCCGGGTCGTTCATGGCAGCTCCAGTGATGCAGTGTGTGTGTGTGTGTGATATGCAGTTTGCTGGCAGCTGAAGGGTTAAACATGCTGTGTGGAATCTTGACTGCTCTTATCATTGCAATGTCATAATGGAAGTTGCAGTCTATGTAGGCATTAGAAAAACATCTCTGCACACAAGCATAGCCACGAGTCTGAAACACACGTGCAGTGAAGAAATCTCAAGACCTATGTAAAAACCGCTGGCTGCCTGGCAAAGAGATCTGCGGAGTGCCGGCTCTCCGGCAAAGAGATTCGCAGAGTGTCGGGATCCCAGCAGAGATATGAAGAACGTGAACTGCAGGTTGACATGAAGAGCATGGATTTCTGGATATGAAATTTGAAGTCCATTTCAGTCATAAGGATGCTGTTTAATATTTTCTTAAAGGAATAATGTTTTACTTTTTTACATGTATCAATCGTTTTTAGATTAGATTTTAGTATGATCTCTGTCCAGTAAAAACAATTTAGAAAACCCCATGCTCTAGATAAAATTATCCTCTTAATGCCCATAGGGAAGGGCAGTTCTTCAAGCCATGGTTCCTTAGAGGTTTCCTCCTTCAACAAAAAAAATGTTAAAAAAAAAAATAAAAAAAAAAGGGGGGTTTTCCTTTCCTGAGTGCTGAAGAATGACTCTTCGTGAGTCCAGAGGTAGCCCTTCTCTGGCCTGTTTTAAGGTCAAATGTGTCCCTTCTGTTCACATTCACTTGATATATTGAATTGTGTAATAAAGTTTGATAACTCCCATAATTATCGTCTGTGAATTATTCTTCTGAAATGGTAAAAAAAAAATACACTTTCCCTTTGTCAAATTTCTCCAATTAATCAAGGAGAAACAAGCCAATATAACCTTTTAAAAAGCCACACACAAACAGGTTTTTGTGTTGAAGAACGCGAGGATCACTAAACACATTATCATCACAGGAGTGATATTCCAGTTGTTCGGTTCTGTCAGTTAAGTGGGAGAGCAGCAAATAAGGTGGACGACACACTGCACATAGCAACAACTATCCATTGACTGACAGGCTATTGTGCTTTGAGTATGGAAAAGCATTTTATTCCTGTCATGTCTTAAGTCTGTCATGGATTATAACAAGCATACATCAGATTGCGTCTTTAAATGGGGGTGTGGTTATAAATGAGACAAGGGAGCTGGTCTATACCTGGAATTTATGTTATTTTGGGTGCTATTGATATTTAGTTATATAAACTGAAATGAATTTGGCCCTGTACTGATTTCAGATCTAACAGTCTCCACCGACTCATTCATATACCCGGAAACATTCTAAATCAGCTGACACCGACTCTCTTTTTAGCCCATTGTGAAGATTATATGTAGTGACTCACCGAAACCACGACCGAAATCGAGGATATTGACTATGACTTATTGATAGCAAAGGCACCAATAGGGAGTCCAGTACAGTGTATATTAGGAAGGAGTCAGTTGTAGACTGTGACATTATTAATCCAGCCCCTTCACCCTGAGATTGGGACTAAAACCCTAAAAGCTCCCAGGTATATTCATTACTCATTCCTAGAACAACAGATAATATACCTAAAATATATTTTATATTTTTTTCTATCTACAATAGCTCATGCTAGATGTACACATTATGATTTAAAAAGTATGACCTCAAGAAAAGAAGATCAATTTAAGCCTAAAGAGCAGATGATGTCCATTCTGTATCGAATATCCAAATTCTGTAGTAGAATCACATTTTAAAATTTCACTCCATAATGTTTATGGGAAAGAGTTTCTTATTATATTTTTGCTAATATTCTACAGCCACCTATCAGTGATATTTAATAGTTATTGATTTATATAGCTCTGTAATATTCTGTAGTGATGTACAACAGGTAAACAGGACAAAACACGTAGTGCATCACAACTTGGATTTACAGAAACACTCAAAGTGCACCTTTCGTTGGAAATTTAGGTGTCACTTTGTTGAGGGTAGCTTTTTCAACTCTACATTATATTCTAGCCGATACTTTATACGTAATTATGTGGTGTAAGAGAGGGCAGACTGGCCTGTATGCACGTACACATACATACTTACTAGCAATTTCACCACCATAATGTAGATACAGTATAAATGTGTCATCTGCACATTCTGGACAGGTCTGAAGTGAAGGGCTGACCAATATTGTTTATGCATTACTTTTCACTGGTAGCTACTATACACTATACAGTAACAAGCAGCGCTATTACAGAATTCCCAGATCTAAAGCTCATAGCCATGCGCACACACACTTCTGATCCCACACAGCGAGAGCTGCCGCACTTGCATTACAGGGTTAATGCTGCTATTGGTATTTGGCAGATGGCAATGTTTTAGCAGATTATCCATCAATGCACAGAAGCTCCCCCTAAAGCTTCAGATCCCCCAGGCATGAGCCCTTGTGTGCCTAATGGACAATTCACCAATGGCCGCACTGAAGAATGTCGAGTTATAGTTTTGCATGTTTGGTAGTTGATAGGGGAAATGTTTGTGATATTGTTTTACAAATATAGATATGTAGCAATATCTAGATACATACAAGAAACAACCTGTCTATCATATGCTTTAAACACAACTGTAATTAGCTTTGCATTTGTATAAGTGGCAGAGTCACTGTGACGTGACCAGGGGCGGACTGGGCCGGGGGGCAGGGGGGCAATTGCCCCCCAGGCCGCCCTAAATCCGGGCCGGTGGGCCGGACGGACGAGCATTCAATGCGGCTGCGGCCGCAAAGTTAAAAACTAAGCGGCCGCGAGCAGGATTGAATGCGGCCGTCATGCGTACCTGGCGTGGGGGGGAGGGGGGCGGTCCGCCCCGGCTGCCGCTCATCTGAGGGGTGCCACCAGGCCGGCACGCCTTCAGAAACGATGCGCGCGGCACAACATTGAAGCCACGCCCACCGTCTTCCGCGCTCAGTGCACCGGAAGGACAGGAAGAAGAAGAAGAGGAGGAGGAGGAAAAGTGAGAGTGAAAGAAGAAAAGGTAGGAAAGAGTGGATTAGTAAGTGTGTGAGAGTGATGGGTGTTATGCTGAATGTAAGTGTGTGAGAGTGATGGGTGTTATGCTGAATGTAAGTGTGTGAGAGTGATGGGTGTTATGCTGAATGTTTGTGAATGAGGGTTTCAGATAGCATGGATGTGTAAGTGTTGGGGGATAGCTTGGCATAGGGAGTCCGTAATCACATTCCTTTCATGCCCAGATTCCAGCATGTAGTGGCTGCCTAGGCATGATAGGAGTGTGATTGCTGTTATAAATTATTTTTTGGTCCAACTTCGGTGTGTTAACACTTTTATTGGACAGAATAATTCAATGACAGTATTAATATATGTATATATATATATATAATTGCAAACAGCAATCACACTCCTATCATGCTAAGTCAGCCAGCACATGCTAGAACCTGGGCATGATAGGATTGTGATTGTTGTTATATATATGTGTGTTTGTGTGTATATATATGTTAATATTGTTGTTGATTTTTTTGTCTAATTTTGGTGTTACTTTTAATAAAGTATTTTAAAGTTTTTTTTTGGTTTTTTTTTAAGTTTTGGCCAAGTGAATGCTGAATTTTTAGTTTCAGTCCAGAATTTTCATTTCGTTGCATCCCTACTATATACTATGCCAGTCACTAAAGTGGTAAGCCTACACCACATCAATGTTTGGCTTAGTATATAGTGATAGGGGTTGTCAGTGTCTGGCTCAATGTATAGGCACACATTGACGGTGGTACCGCATAATCCCTAAGCATATAATGATAACAAATATGCTGTACCCCTGTCAATGTTTGCCTAACCATAGAAACTATGCAGTTTTAAAGTGTGTGTGTGGGGGGGGGTGCCACATACAGGGTCTGCCACAGGTGCCAAATACTCTCGGTACCCCCCTGCATCATGCGGCTGTCAGACCCAATGGCCATGCCTCAGCTCCTCTTCCCACGTCTTAAAAGGGGTGTGATGAAGAGCTGAGGCATGCGGTGCGTGCATGCCGGCCACTTTAATTTCATTAGGCGCTGGTGGAGTGACTGCCGCACGACGGCCGCTTTCAATGTCGCTCGCAGCCGCTTTGATGGTGCAACGGGCCAGTTGACTAGACTTGCCCCCCAGGCCTTAGGCTGCCAGCCCTCCCCTGGACGTGACCAAACTGCGTGACATATAGAAATGGGACTTTTGTGTGTTTTTAACTAGATGACAGCCGGCATGCCATCAATTCTGTACTCAACCATTTCACTTCCAGTCCCAGCGTGTGCACTGCATGAGTAATGGTCTTAACTTTGCTCCATTACTGTGACTGCTACGGGCAAGAAAAGCAGGCTTGTCCTATGTCTCAAATATGTGTGAATCATCTCCAAATGGAAGATTCAAGCGATAACAATTTCTAATGCATATATATATATTATATACGTACATACATACATACATACATACATAAATTGTACATACAAGGTGCACATTTCTTGGACCAATAAAGAAACGTTCAGGCAAGATTTCCATTTGAAGGGTAAGTCTGGGAACCTGACATGACCTTGCTGAAAACCAACAACAGGTACAACTATTGGATTTGTAGCACTTAAGGCAAACGGTCACCAGGGCCCTCTTCCGGGATGGACTTCCTGTACCTCTTAACATCCTGGTGGTGGTAATCGCCATCAGCTCACACCTAAATCATAAGGCAAGCCCTTGAGTCTGCTATTCTCTTTTGAAACGTAATCAAAACACAACGCCGTTTCTTGACATATGACTCCGAAAGAGACAACAGAAACACACAGACTCACGAGGAATATTCACGACCTTATACAAATACACAATACCACAACCACCTATCTGTGACAGAAACCACTGGATAAAATAAACAGAGCTCAGAAGCACACATCTGCTTTGTTTATACCATGGTCCCTATAAATTTCCATGGTGATGGTTTTGTATATGCAGAATGCCCCATATGCATTTGCCCTTTCCCCTGCCCCAACTATTTACAGCCCGCTCCAACAACGGCTTGGTAAATGCTGCAGGTAGTGGTCTGTTTAGACCCCTGTGCATAGGCATGTCAAACGTCAGCTGCTGTAGAAGGGCTGCAGTCTTCTAGGTCAAGTGCCCCCCTCCCCCATTTTGGAAGAAAGCTTATTCATGTGCTCGAAGAGTACTTTATTATGCATTTTTTCTTTAGAGGGGGCGACTTTAGGCTTTAGGTTGACAGTCTGACCTCAATGGCCTGAAGCTGTTTACTTCAAGAAAACACTATTTAAACTTAAAAAGGGGACGGTTTAGTCACCGGCATCTTACTATAGAAGAATCCATTTTTAACCCCTTAAGGACCGGGCTCATTTTTCGTTTTGTACCCTGTGGGACCGAGGCTGTTTTGACACTTTTGTGGTGCTTGTGTTCAGCTGTAATTTTCTCCTCACCCATTTAGTGTACCCACATAAGTTATATATTGTTTTTTTCAGGACAAGATGGGCTTTCTTCAGATACCATTATTTTGATCGTATCATCTTATTTACTATAAACAAATTAAAAAAACATGGTGAAAAATTGAAAAAAATACACATTTTATGACTTTTATTTGAAAAATCTTTTACTCACCTAAAAAAGCAAGTAAAAAAACTAGCTAAATAGATTCTACTACTTGTCCTGAGTTTAGAAATACCCAATGTTTTTAGGTTTTTTTGCTGTTTTTTGTAAGTTATAGGGCAATAAGTACAAGTAGCGTTTTATGATTTCCAAATCTTTTTTAACAAATCTGGTCAGTCTGCCTCCATCTCCTCTTTGGAACATCTTTGAAGCCGGTTAACTCAATTTAACCCATTCAAACCATATATTTTTGAAAACTAGACACCCCAGGGTATTCCAAATGCTGTTATTTTAACCCTTTCCATGCACCAATTATACAACTACACTTTGTCAAACTTTGTAATAGTAATTTTTTTTTTTTTTTCCCCACACAAATTGTACTTTAGTTATAGATATACAGGTGCTGGTATATGTCACTGTCAAACAACACCCCAATATGTGTTCAGCAACATCTCCTGAGTACAGCGATACCCCACATGCATGGGTTTGTCAGATTGTTTGGCTGGTAAAAGGCTACTTTTGGGGCATGCGTAATTCAGGTGGTCATTTGGTCATTGTGCCTCCCTCTCCTCTTTGGAATATCTTTGAAGCCGGTTAACTCAATTTAACCCATTCAAACCATATATTTTTGAAAACTAGACACCCCAGGGTATTCCAAATGCTGTTATTTTAACCCTTTCCATGCACCAATTATAGAACTACACTTTGTCAAACTTTGTAATAGTAATTTATTTTTTTTTTTCACACAAATTGTACTTTAGTTATAGATATACAGGTCCTGGTATATGCCACTGTCAAACAACACCCCAATGTGTGTTCAGGAACATCTCCTGAGTACAGTGATACCCGACATGCATGGGTTTGTCGGGTTGTTTCAGATTTAAAATGCCACATTTGGGAAGTGCGCTTTTTTTCTCCATTTTGGTCAGTCTGTACCTATGCCCTATCTTTGAGCTAGGCCACTCCAATTTACCCCATCAGCCATTTTTTTTATATATTAGACACCCCTTGGGTATTTGAAGTGCTTTTTTTTTTTAACTCTTTGTTGAGATTTTTGAGAAATTTTAGCACTTGCTCAAAATAATAAACTTTATTTTTTAATTTTATTTTATTTTTTTAATACTTTTTTTATATTTTTTTTTACACATTTTTCTGGTACTGGATGGTTCATCTAGTGACATCACTGCATAATAATTTTTAAATGTTAGCACATTTTTTTTTTATTTTTTTTTCCCATTTTTTATTTATTTTTATTTTTTTTGAATATTTTACTAATCACATAGTGATTAGAAAGCTGGGCTCCATTGACTTGCATGGTTGAATGCAGTACCTGTATTCAACCAGCAAGTGGAGCCAGTTCTCTAGAGGGTCTGGAGACCCTCTAGCGAACTTTTTCGTCTTTATTGTTTTATTTCCCGGGCCGCCGCCATCTTGCTTGATGGCGAAGATCACCGGCAGCGGCGGCTGTGACCGCTCTCCGGAGCGGTCACAGCCCACCCAGAGGTAAGTGTTTGGTGTCGCTGGATGCCTCCTGATCGAGGCATTCCAGCGACACCATTTAAGTTTAGGAGGCGATCGTTGATCGCCTCCTAAACGCTTTTAAAACGGGCGTCCGCCGCCATACAATGTATGGCGACTGTTGACGCCTCCGGGAGGGGCCAGACATGGCCCCCGATGCCGATCTCGGCCTTGCTGAATGCCTCGACATCGAGGCATTACAGTAACGCCGTTTAAGCGAAGAAAGTGATCGTTGATCACTTTCTAAGCTTATTTTACTTTTTGACGGTTCAGGACCGTCAAAGGTCATTTAGTGACCTTCATGTCATGACGGTCCTGAACCGGCAAAGGTCGCGAAGGGGTTAAGTTGAGTATTTTAATATGCATTCTTCCTAAACAGAAATAAATAAAACTTACCCGACACAGACTTGGTGCAAAATCTTCTCTCTTCCTCAAGGACCTGAAATGCTTCGCCAGTGACTGGCTGATTAAACTGTCAATAAGTGGCAGTAAAGTATTTGGGGAGTATTCCTGACACTGATTGACGGTTTAAGCAGCCAATCAGCGGCAGGAAAAGTGCTCCACTGAAATGAACGGGATTACTTTACACATGGACACTGTACGCGACGTTCAGTAGAGCCAGAGCTGGAACCCACTGGAGGAGATTATATCATCTGCAGGGAGAAGCATTCGCCCAAATGCATCTCCTGCAGGGCATTAACTGTCTTTGAGGAAAGGGGAAAAAGCATTTGTGGGATAAAAATGTAAAGGAACCACACAGCTACCATATGCATTAAAGTGCATTAGTGTGTCCGTTTAACCTGTACCCTGAATACTGTCCTGTAAAAAGTCACAAAGCATTAAAAGCAACATTTTTAAAAGTACCTGTGTTACTTTTCCGGGATCCTAACCCTCATTGTCTTATATATAAAATAAATTATGTATTAACCCCTTAAGGACAATAGGCGGTCCCTAAACCCATTGAAAACAATGCATTTTGACCCCGTACATGTACCGGCTTTGTCATTAAGGGCTTAAAACCCACGTTATATCATATGTATTCCATAGAGGCAGCCACTTTAAAATTCCTGTTCTTAGGTTCTGCATGGTTACTCTTTCCTATAAAATCTCTGGCCTGTCTATAAAAAGGTAAACTTCCACCATAATTTTATATATATTTATTTTATTATATTTGATAAAAGTTTAACAGTTTTTTTTTTTTGTTGCAAAAGGAAAACAGTGAATACAAATCTTAATTTTCCGATATCCGTATACATTGTTATTTTAGGTTATAAATAAATATAAAGATAAGAATAATCAACAAAAATGGACTATATAAAAGCTTGATTAAAACAACCAAACTACATAATACTGAGGGGTAATTAAGTTTTTAATTTAAACAAAATACGACACGCCTGTCTACAATGGCAACCTCTACATAAGCTTTATTTGAAAAATGTGAAACAAAACCCCCTCCTGAGGCAACAAACATAGGTTGTGATTGTGTACGTGTGTGTGTTTATGTGTAGGTATGTTACTGTGTATGTAGGTATGTTAGTCTATGTGTGTGTAAGTATCTTACTGTGTGTAAGTTTGTTAGTGTTTGACATACGCTAATATTATATGTGCACAGAGTGTGTAAGTGCATGGTATTAGCACAAGTGTATGCGTGTTAATGTTTGGTGTTAGCACGTGGGTGTCAATGTATGATGTTATTATGAGTTTGTGTGTTAACATTTGTTGTTGGAGTGTCAGGATAAATCAGGTTAGTGGTACCTGGGAGAGGAAGAAGAGGAGCAGGAGAAAGAATGTGTTTGTATGGAAGTGTACAGTATTAGCATAAGTGAGCGATGTGAGTTAGTATGTATGCGTGTTAGTTAATGGGGGGCCCCAGAGAAATACTGCACACAGGTACCACTAAACCTAGGCTCACCCTTGTTCTCGATAAGGGTTGCTTGTAGGAAGATCATAAGGAGGAGTGAAAGGTAAAGCAATGGGATCAAAGCCAGCACTGGGCCCAAATATTTTTGACCACTAATAGTGCATACCTTTAAAATGTAAAACAACAATGTTAACATTACTAATATGGAAGCGAACAGCAAAGCAGTTTCCAGTTTGCATCGTAACACAGAATTACGAGAATTGTCCTGCTACAGTGTAATAAGCAAAAAAAAATAAATCTTTAAATAAAAAAAAATGAATGTGTGGCTACAAACGTCACAATCTGATTACTATTATCTTGCGGAGTCTACGGTCAGAAATGTGTAATACACATGTTGTACATTTTTTGCCTGAGCTAATCTGAGGATTAGCATTAGATCTTTAAGCCTTTGAGTACACTGCATTGCAAGGCATGCAATAAATCTCACATATAACACTTGCATTCTTCCTTATTTTGAACAGTTTCCCCTACTTTGAAAAGCAAGTTACACATTTACTACGCGTGACTGTTTTATAAGTACACATTAAAATAAATAAAATATATATATTTATTGGGACAGGAGTTTCATGTCCTGTAACACAGTAAGGGAATTTAAACACGCATGGAACAGGTACACGGCCATCCTGAAGAGATCAATGACTAGTTAAGGCTTGACTTTTTAAAGCAGAAACAAAAAATAGGCATACTAGATGAGCAGAATGGTTCTTATCTGCCATCGTTTTTAGGTTTCTGTGTACCAGTTAATTTTTGGTATAATGTATAAAAAGTTGCTTGTGACAACTTATTTCTGAATGGTTTTCTGCCCACCTTAAAGTGTTCTCTGTGAAGCTCGACATTTTTTTTTTTTTTTTTTAATACCAGTAGCTTAATCTAATTATCTACTAGGATATGATAAATATAGTGTAATTACATTTATGTCTATGTGTATATAAAACAGGGAAAGACATGATTTTACACTTTTATCCAGAAAACCAAATATATGCATTTTTGTTTTACCTAATTCTAAGGAGCAAGCTGGAACATCCTGTAGATTTGGAGGCTTTGTGTATAAAAAATCCAGTGGAAAAACAAAATGAGTAGAACAAAGACACAATACAAATGGAGTGCCAATTACTACAAGTTACCTGCCAATTTAGGATGTCTGCTGTGCTGCAAGTACATAAATAAAGGAGCGCCCCCAATATGGCACATGGACTATTGGGTTATAATTATTTTCTTGTGTTCGGTTATAAAGATTTATTTGGTATAGATGTTAACAGTAAAGAAGCTTGTTCTTATTTATAAGCAGGGTCCTACATAAAGTGCCTTAAATAAATAAATGTCTTTATTTCTTGTATGTTGGACTGTCCTAATTGCCACACTAAAATTAAAGCCACAACAACTATGAACGAACAAAACAAGTGCAGCGTAAGTATACTGGTTATAAAGCGTTGGAAAAAGCAAGCAGGGTGCTGGGCTGTATAGCCAGGGGCATCAGTAGCACAAAGAGAGGGAGTTGGTTCAGCCACTGAGCAGATCTCCGGTCAGACCTCACCTTGAGTATTGTGTATAGGGCTGAAACAACGAATCGATAAAATAGATTAATCGAGTGATCGATTCGTTGTTGGCTCCTTTTACTTACCTCCGCGAGCGTTCCCTGCTTCCGCTACACGCTCTGCACTCTCCGCCTTCTTTTAGTTGCGTGACGGATGTGACGCGTTCCGGAGGTAAGTATTCTTCATGTCTGTGCGAATCGCTCTGTGCGAGTGGCTCCGTTCACACAGAGCGATTCGCGGGGGTGGGGTTTCAGGGGATGCAGGGCAGAGTGGGGGTGGGGGGGCAGGCCAGGGTAGGAGACCGAGTGCAGGGCAGAGTGGGGGTGGGGATGCAGGGCAGGGTGTGAGTGTGGGGGCAGGGCAGGAGACTGGGTGCAGGGCAGAGTGGGGGTGGGGGTGCAGGGCAGAGTGGGAGACTGGGTGCAGGGCAGAGTGGGGGTGTGGATGCAGGGCAGGGTGTGAGTGTGGGTGCAGGGCAGAGTGGGTGCAGGGTGTGAGTGTGGGGGCAGGGCTGGGTGCAGGGCAGAGTTGGAGACTGGGTGCAGGGGCACAGTGCAAAGTGCTGGGTGCAAAGTGCCAGGGCTGGGTGCAAAGTGCCAGGGCTGGGTGCAAAGTGCCAGGGCTGGGTGCAAAGTGCTGGGTGCAAAGTGCCAGGGCTGGGTGCAAAGTTCTGGGTGCAAAGTGCCAGGGCTGGGTGCAAAGTGCTGGGTGCAAAGTGCTGGGTGCAAAGTGCCAGGGCTGGGGCAAAGTGCCGAGTGCTGGGTGCAAAGTGCCGGGTGCAAAGTGCTGGGTGCAAAGTGCCAGGGGTGGGGCAAAGTGCTGGGTGCAAAGTGCTGGGTGCAAAGTGCTGAGTGCTGGGTGCAAAGTGCTGGGTGCAAAGTGCTGGGTGCAAAGTGCCAGGGCTGGGGCAAAGTTTCTTGAACAGTAATAGTCCACCTCTTTTCAGAATGTTTGGGGTTCTTTTGTTTCATAAATATTGTGTTTGGGTTTTTGTACTTTGAAAATATTGTTTTTTTATTACATCATAACAAAATAAAAATGTTAATGTAAATTTTAAGTTGTTTTTTAACATCCAGTTCATTAAATTATTTTAAATAAACAAAAAATTTGCATATTGTTTTTTTTTATCCGATTAATCGAAAAAATAATCGGCCAACTAATCGATTATTAAAATAATCGTTAGTTGCAGCCCTAATTGTGTATAGTTCTTTTTTTTTATAAATCAAAATGTTTATTGTTTCATAAGATAGAAGTACACACAAGATAAGGGAAGGTGAACAAAGAAAAATGAAAAAAAAAAAAAGGGGGGGGGGACATAAGGATGGGAGGGGGGGGGGTACACAGAAAACATACAGTGAACAGTAAACACCTGTCGCAGCAGGGTAAAGTAAGGCACAGAAAATATCGTCAGTAGGAACACAAATCTCCCACACATCCTAACACCTTAGGGCCTGTGTCGCAGGGTCAGTTAAGAAGCGTGACCAGTAGAACCAGAGACGCTCATGCTTATTAACCCGGTTAGTAGACCTGGCCACCAAATCCTCTAGATGGCGTACATTTTCCTCTCTCCCGACCCATTCTTGCAGCGATGGCGGAGTCGGTGAACCCCAGTGCAGAGGAATTAAAGCTTTGGCCTCATTTAACAAATGCCAAACCACCGATTTCTTATAAGCCGATATTGACAGAGAAGTGTGATGCAGCAAACAATTAACAGGATGAAAAGGAGGAGGAAAATCAGTGAAATGGTATAAAGTGTCATGTACGGCTTTCCAAAATGGGACAATAAGGGGACAGTCCCACCAAATATGGAGGACGGACCCACCCTGCGACCCACACCTCCAACAGACATCGGGGCAGTCAGGAAATATAGCGTGCAGACGCGAAGGCGTGCGATACCACAATGAGAGAAGCTTGTATGACATCTCCTGGGTTTTAGTGCTAATAGAACACCCATGCGTCAGCACAAAGATCTTCTCCCATTCAGCCCTAGACAATGACACATTCAATGCCCGTTCCCACTTACCCACACAGGGGGGCAAGGGATCATCCGTGTGATGGACAAGGACCTGATACAACACAGAAACACCATGGGACGGGAGGACATCTCGCAGATGCAACGATTCAAAAGAGGTGGGCCCCCGGACCAGATTATGTCGCTGTGGGATGGATCGAATGAAGCCCCGCAACTGCAGATACTGAAGGGTCTGAAGCGGCGACGGAGAGGCAGCACCAAAAAGAGCAGACATAGGGAGGAGCTCAGAGCCACCCATATAGGACCCAATCGTTGGGGAATCAGCAGAAGTCGCCAACAAGAAACCACCTCCAGACATACCAGGGGGAAAGTCAGGATTATGACGAAGGGGAGTCTGCGGCGAGGGATACGTTGTGAGGCGAAAGGTACGGTGAGCATTGTGTAAGGCCCGAAGGGTAGCCAAAACAAAAGGATTACCCCCCGCGTTCCTCCTAGCAACACACGGGTCTAACCATATAAGAGCTCGCAGAGGCACAGGGGAGGCAGCTGCCTCCAAGTTCACCCAAAGCTTATGGGATGGGCCATAACTCCACTCCAACGTCCTCAGAAGGTGGCAGGTCAAATAATAGGAACTCAGGCAGGGGACCCCCAGGCCTCCCGCATCCTTGGGCCTCTGTAACATAGCCAAAGCCAACCGTGGGGGCCTCCGAGCCCAAATAAATGCAATAAACATCGATCGCAGCGACGAAAAGAAAGAGCGTGGTATGGATATAGGTAAAGCCTGGAGCAAGTATAAAACCCTGGGAAGCACGTTCATCTTAAGGGTATGAACCCTACCGATCCAGGAGACAAAAAGAGAACCCCAAGCCCTAAAATCCTTGTGAAGCGCAGCCAGAGGGGGGGGGTTGAAACGATACAGAAGCCCCACGTCGACCGCAAGCCAAATACCTAAACGTTTCAACTTTTGCGAACACCACTTAAAAGGAAACAGGGAGGCCAGCGATTCAGCCTCAGCACGGGGGAGAGTGATATTCAAAATCTCAGATTTTCCAAAATTAATCTTCAGATTCGAAAGGCGACCATACACCCGGAACTCCTGAAGAAGAACCGGCAGGGAAACCCTAGGGCCTGTGAGGGCAAAAAGCATGTCGTCCGCGAAGGCTACGGTTTCATGATGTACATCACCACTCACCACCTCCTGGATATCCGGGTTCGCCCGAACAGCCCCCCAAGAAAGGCTCTAGAGACAATACAAAAAGCAGGGGAGAATTGTGTACAGTTCTGGTGACCCCAGACATATTCAAAGTTCAGCGGAGGAACCTTAACATGTATCGAGAAAGGGGAGATGTGACAGATACATTTAAATGCATAGGGATGTAACGGAGTACGGGGGGGGGTTATTTCAAAGAAGGAAAGAAATTGAAAACAAGAGGCCATAGTCTAAAACTGGATGGTCAGAGGTTTAAATGTAATAAGGAAGTTCTACTTTGCGGAGAGAGGAACAAGCTCCCATCAGAAGTGGTAGAGACTAATAAAGTAAAGAATTTCAACGTGTGGATAGTCAAAAAGCTATTCTTAATCCGAGACAAGGACGGAGTAAGCTCCGAATCTCTATGTCAGGAAAAATGGAAAGACTGTATGGAAATGGTTCTTATCTGTCATCAAATTCTAGGTTTCTGTAAAGGTCAGAGAAAAAAAAAGCCAGTAAGAATTTGTCTCACTGCCTAGGGCTCTAGCACATATAATGTTGGCTTAGGAGTCCTTATTCTAGGTCTCTATGAATGGCCTGCTGAATATGTTGATGCTTTCTGAAAGTTTATTCAATAACCAATATGTGGGTTGTTCACGTTACTTAAAGATCCCAAGGCAGAGGCATATTCTGGCCCAGGCTGGCTAGGCCTAAGGGGCTTACTCCCCTAGGATAGTTTGGTGGGACTACAACCCTATTTTGCAATCGGGCTCCCCAGTGCGCCACTGCGCGATGGACCAGTTACAAGAAAGACCTTGTATCTTCCCAACCAGCCCATTCACACTATACAAGAGAAAGAACAACTTAAGAAAATTCAGAGAAAGTTAAGAAGTTCCATTAATGGCGTAAAGTCATCTTGTCCTTCACACTAGATGACTAAGAAATGGCATCAAGAGCTTCTGCAAATGTATCCTGTTACCTGCTCTTACACCAAAACAGCTCCCTAGTGTTAACACCTCTATAAATATCATTAACAGCATTGTTTCTTAACTGAAAAGGTACAACACAGGTTTTTTTCTTTTGTCTTTAGCACATAAACCAGCATGAAAAGAAGCCATCAAGACACCGAAGAAGAAAATATTCTCCTGCTCATAACAAGATCAGGGCATATAAATCATGATCCACGCGCAGACATTCAAAAAGCATAACAACCTTGTATTTTTCAAGTGAGTGTGCAATTTAATGTAGAAAGTCCTTTGAATTTATATAAAACAAAATTTGGTGGAAAACAGCAAGCAATTTTATTGCTGGCTCATTTCTCTCGATCGTCTGTAGAACATACTTCCTGGGAGCAAATGAACCATCTGTGGTTAGCAGGGAGTCAGATAGCGGGTCACCACTAGAACTATAACCATAGGTATATATTCACTACGCAGAGCTAATATGCACAGATGCCTAGCATTATGGAGAATGACCAGAAATCGGGAGTCTAAACTGGGAATATACTTGATTAAAACAATAATTATAGTACATAGTGACTAATTGGCCTACAATGGAAAATGATGCTTTATAATTTTCCATGTTCTTTTTCTCGATTTCAGCGTGGCATTTCATACGTGTGCACTAGAACTAGAAACACGCTAGGGCCTCACTATATTCAAATGCAAATAATATTGCATGCTTAGGCTAAAGGATGAAGTCGAGGAATAATAGACTCTAAAACCAATAACCTTGTGCAAATAAAATATTGCGACTAGCATTGTAAGAAAAGTGGGATTCATGTTGTGAATTATTTTATAAACTCCCCTATCTACTATATTAAAACACACGTACATACCGGTATATATATATTGTATATTTTTTTTATTATTATTTTTTTTCCATACATTTCTCTACTGGTACTAACTAAACAGGATAGATGAAGTTTATGCATGCCTCATAAATAAGTTAACTCAGCACTTTTTACCAGTAATCCTTTCATGCGTTATTGCTTAACATTCCGGCATTGTAAATCCCAATATTACTTAGGATTTACAAAAAGACGTACTCTTTAAAGCGGCTCTGTCTCTTTTAGCAAATCTTACATTTTACAGTTTGATATAACAAATTAACCTATGCAATGATGCTTAAATAGAAACATAATAAAAATTATTATATAATATTTGCTTACATAGACACTAATACGCAAAATTTGTCAATTCCGTTTATTTGTACAAATATCTGACAACTCGCACTTACTCAGGCACCCACAGACTTTCACTCAATGTCTTCCTACCTTCTATGCCGATGTCCCTGTGTCCTATTCCACAGCTCCTCTGCTTCTTCTCTTGCCTCTTCTTGTCCCTCTCTTCTTTTTTCATCCGCTTCTCCTTGTGTCTTCTTTCTTCTTCCACTTCTCAGGAACCAGGTCTCCCACAACACTTCTGCAAAATAGTGGAGGCTCTGGGTGCACCCTCTCCCCCTATTGGAGGAGAGGAGAATGTGCAGAAACGCTTCTCTTTCTCTGCAAATCGATCTTCATTATTCTGGCCTCTCAGCGTAATTCTGCAAAATTGTGGACAGCCTCTCCCTTGTTTTCCAATAAGGGGAAAGCATGTGTCTGGAGGCGCTGCCCTTTTGTGGAAATGCTCTGGGACACTGGGCTCACAGAGAAACAGACGAAGAAAGAAGACAAGAGAACGGAAACGAAAGGGCAGTTTGTTGTCCGAAAACGAATGGACCAAAAATGAAACAAATTTGTTCAAATCATTTTTGGTCTAGTTTTGACTCATTTCGTCATGGATCTTGGCTTCTAACCCAAATCTCAAAACCCACTTCTTCAGAGACGTATACCACCTTAGTTGCTAGAACTTCCCTGTCACTGATACAACCCCCACACTACCTCTCACCTTTCTCTGTTCCTTATGTTTGTCACCCCATTACGTCAAGATTGTAAGCTTGCGAGCAGGGCTCTCTCCACCGAATGTATCGGTTTGTCTTAGTCTGTCAAATGTCGTCTTGTCATACCCCATTGAATATATGCATTGTAAGATGCGCTGCATGAATTGTTGGCGCAATATAAATAAAGATAATTATTATTATAACAGGTAAAATAGTCTTAGGAAGAAAAAAAAAACCCCACAGAATTTTGCAGCAAATAAGTAGCATTTGGCCTACCTAGTCTACCCATTTTTCCTGCTTTAATTATTTCAACCTTGGTTTCATTTCACTTTTCCATCTCCCACTTAGCAAAAGTAAAGCTTTTTGTTCTAAAATGTCTCCTTTTTAAATTAACTTATGTATTTAAGTATTCCTTTGTATGTATTTGCAGCTTTATCACATCTATGTTCTCCTCTTCTGCAAACTATACACAAATATTTGAAGACTATCTCCAATGCTTCCAAAAACCAATCAATCCAAAAACACAAGCAGTAGACAGAAATGAGAGTAAATCCATTAAAGTGACCTTCCCTTTAAGTGTTAGACTTTTGTCAAACATATTCCCGCCTGGGCCAGTGATTGTTTTTGAGTTACTGTTTGTAAGATTCAGTTTTCTATTCACCAAATCCAAGGTAAAATTTCAATGTCGGGAAGAAGACTTACACCGACCCTGCCAATGGTGACACATTAAAAAAAAATAAAAAAATGTATCCTTTGGAAAAAGAAAAAAAATAATAAAAAAAAAATAAAAAAAAGAGGAAAAAAAAAATCTCATTTAAAAAAAAATCTTTTGAGCACAAATCATTTAACTTCAAGTTCCCAGGGATTTGGCAAGCAGAACCTGTACTGGGAGTCTAAAACCTGCTTTTCACGTTTAGGAGGTTTGTATCTGGAACACTAAAGAGACCTAGGATATCTCTGACCATTACCGGATAATGTAGAAGTAAACAGGCTAACCTGCCCAAACTTCAGAATATCTTTTAAATCAGGAACAAGTATTTAAACAACGACTTATTACAGCTGCTACCTTATTCTCACAGCTGATCAGATCACAATTGTTTCTAGGCAGGGGCAGAACATTCTATATTTTCAGATTATGTATTCTTTGAAAAATCTATTTATACGTTAAAAATAAAAAACAAAAGTGTCAGATGTCAGGAAGGACATAAGAGTTTAGTAGCTTCCACCACTAGTAAAATTTGGGGAAGTTAACTATTTAGATCCAGAAATATCTAGTGTTTCCTGGACAAGAATGAAGAGGTACGAGTGAGGAAAAGCAACCACAGTTAATGCAATACAGTTTGTACGCACACAAATCATTCTACAGTTTTGGGTGTGGATCAGTTTTGATTGCACTGGGTTAATCTGCAAGAAATGTCTTGATATGAAAGTGTGTGTAAAGCTGTTTGGACCGTTTGTTTTTTTTACGGTTTAAAGAAATGCTTCTACGGCATACAGAGGTTTATTAGGTAAACCAAGAGATTACGGGTGAGTTGGGGGGAAATGTTTCATTCAGTCTGTAAGAGGGGTTGAGCATAAAGCACAGACAGACTTCTTTAAACTTGAAAAGCCCTTAACATGGCATGATAAAATATCCAAACTCACCATTTAGCAATTAAAGCCCAGTGCTCCCCCCCCCTTGTCCCTGGTTGTATTTAAAGCAGCAGGTTAGTATTACTTTATGGTTGGCCACACGTTCTTCCAGTCCCTCTGACAGCAGCATCAATCAAGCCAGAAAGTGGATAAGGATATATAGCCTTAGTCTCAGTGTTGTCAAGAGGAACAAATCTCCGATTCTTTTCTCTTCTAGGTGGCAATATTGCTGCCATTTGATTCTGTCAATTAAGAGAAGACCTTTAGCATTTATTCGATCCTCTGTATACAAAACAAGTGTCCGCCGGGAACAATCAGAAAATAGCAACCCCCTCTCCTGGGATGCTGTGATTTAAAGAACGTGGACACCAGCAGTAAGTGTAATTCTATGGAGGTCACAGAGGTCTGGAATAATAAGAACTTCCCTACAGCATTACACTTCACGCGATATGTTTAGCTTACATATGAACACCCTTTTTTGAGGGTGTCAGTGCCCTATACGCCTGGCCATTGTGCAAAATATAACAAAAAAAATTTTTATTAAGGTTTTTAGCAGCAAAAGCCACTTGGGCCAACTGTTTCTAGTTCACGGTACATCAATAAAATCCACGTACATCCCAAGTAACTATTAGATCCTGCTGAAAATGCTCAATAAAGCCTCACACACTTCTTCCAGAGCCCCCTTGATATTCAATAAAGTCTGTAACTTAAATTAAGTAACCTTGGGACGCTCAAGGTGAGAACGGTTGAAGAATAAGCAGAAAAATAGGTGGACTCCGGTTTCTCCTGTATGAGTTGTTCTTTTAGTGTGTTTTTTCAAAAAAAAAAAACAAAAAAAAAACAAAAAAAAAAAAAACAGGAAAACCTCATAGACCCTGTTCAACCACCCAGCGTGAAGGCACTTTTTTCCCCATTGATCACAGTCAGGAACGAAAGCATGAAAACAGTCGCAGACACGGACAAATAATAAGGTTTATGATTGACGTTTCTTGCTAACTGCCGCAAAAACACCAAATCCCACACCAAACTGGCTTTCCTAAAAAAAAAAAAAAAAATTACTGCGATGAAGGATTAGCACAGACTACTATGGGAAGTGTCACCGACACAGTCCAACTTCATCAGTAACAAAGAATAAAACTCTAGCAGCTATTGCATTCCAAGAGCTTGTAGGCATTTCGTGGCATTTCTTTTTCATGAAATAGTCCGTAGGCTGGCTCAGGATACAATCTCTCCGCAGAAATGTTATTGAATAAAGCCATGCATTGTAAAGTCTACAGCGAGGTATCATTTTGATACTTTTCATTTGAAAACTGCCCAAAACCAGGTCTATAAAATAAATATGTTTCACATCAATAATACATGTGTTTTTTGTAAATGAATAGGAAATACACTTTAGGCTTGCGAGAGATTCTAAGG